>VFFE01007546.1:625899-730910 GCA_008921705.1 Burhinus oedicnemus | reverse complement strand
AAATTAAAATAAAAATTTAAAAAAAAAAAAAAAAAGAGGAACTATGACTCTTCTGATGGATAAGTAAAGTGTTCTTTTTTAGAAAATAAGACTTCTTAAATTTGCAATTCTCTACCAGTCTCCTGCTTTCAAGGCCTCAAAAATCTCTTTCTTTACATCTAGAGTTTGGGTCTTCTGGTGACTTGTTTAATGAAAAAGATGAAGTGGGAGGAAAAGTGGACATTGTGCCATGAGCAACAGATTGTATGAGTTTTTTCCAGCTCTTCTCTACCACTGACAATGTGTTGGTGTTTTTTGATTGTCATATCAGTGGCAGTGATCTTAACAGAAGAACAGGTATTATTCATTTTTAATTGAGCTTCTCTTGATCTTTTGCCTTTCTGTCTATTTTTCTGCTGAAATCGTTGCTTGGCCTTAAAGTGCCTACTTACAGCATGTGATCAACAGAATGTATTTTTATTTTGGGAAAAGGGAGAAAGAGCCTTTGCCTAATCCCACCTGTGTTTATACCTCTGGAATAATCTGAGATGTTACATACAAACCTGGCAACCTGTGGCAATCTACGAAGAAAGTGAGGCTTCACTGGATATTGAATTATGTGAAAAATTGAAATGTTAAGGCTGCAGAGAGGGGTTATAGTGCTATAATGTATCTAAATAAAATATACAGCATGTGTTTAAGGCATCTGAATAAGGTTTAATAAATATTTAAGGGCTGATTATTTTCCTAGCATTAGCATTCCCATTCAAAGTACTGCTAACATACAAAAAGGCTGGAAACCCAATATTTGTTATGTGCAAAAGAGGTTTACTACTGGGCCTCTCATACAAGCACTGTTCCCACTTGCAGCCCTTGACATTAGACGTAAGAAGCAAGGCTCAGACAGGATGGGATGTGGCTAATCCAAAGCCATTAAATAATTTCGACACTGCAAGTGCCCAAAATTTGGCTAACACAAAAATAAATTATAATTTCTTTTGTCCTCCTGCTTAAGTATACAGGCCTTGCAGCTATTATGAAGGCGTAAAGTACAACTACTATATTTAGCCTTGTTCTCTCTGACCTGTTGTCAGTATTAGGCATAAAATGAGGAGTTAAAAAGGCAAGACTAGAGCTCATTTGGGCTCAGCCAGTGGGCAGAGTGTATTGGCTGCTGTTTGGAACTAAGAGCTAAGGCAAGATTGCCTATGAAAGTATTTTTTCTGGAGCAGAAATATGGAACAATATATTAACCCAATTTATTCCAAACAATACAGTTCCTGACTGTATGAGGAATACTCACTGGATTCACCCTGGGTCTATACTTCCTCCCCCTCCTTTCTCTTAATGCACAAAACTAATTGTTTCAATACATAGGTTTGGATTCAAATTAATAATTAATTACTAAATTACAGAAAGCTCTGCTTTGCCTAAGTGTTTTTCCAGTAGTTATTGACTCTAGTTAAAAGACATTCTTAGTGTGGCATTTGTCTTTTCTTTGGTGACTCAGCGCTTTTTGGAAAAATAATGGAAAGAAATTTGTACCAAGGAAGACTGCTTTTTGTTACCCAGTCGCGTGCATAATCTTCACTCAGGAGCAGTATGTGAGGATCAAAGTGAGACAGCAGAAAGTGAGCAAGTCCGGGAAAGGACTTACATCTTCTAACTACAAGGAGATGGTAAATGGAATTTCCTTCTAAACAGCTGGGACGGTATTATAGTTTGCCTTTTCAAAGAGAGATGTAACTGTACACATTTGAAGGGGAGCTGGAACATTCAAAAGTCAAAAAGTACTTGAGAAATCATATTTATGAGTCTGAGGACTAGCTCATATATTTGTGTCCTTTGACACTGCTGTTTAGTTACCTTGCTCTCTTCCTTCTGCTATGAAAAATTAGCTAAAGATGAAAATCTATTTTTCACAATGCTTTGGCAACCTCCTTCTGTCTCCTCATGCACTGCAGACAGGGGGAGATTTTACTTGGGAATTAACCCCTGCCAGAACTTTACATACTTTGCTTCTGACTTTTAATTCACTCCCACAAAAGCATTAGAGCTGCCACTGCCTGCAGGCGTATTTAACTGCATTTTCACCAATGTACTAACTCTTGAACCCCTGTAGTCCTTCCTCCCCTCATTACTCTAGGTTTCTCTTCTACAGCTGTTTTCAGAACTGCTGGGTTATGCATAATGATATCAGGTCCTTCCTCCTGGAAAACTAGGTCATTGAGATGTAAAGTTTCTCCTACACTTTTTAAAACTGTACATGATGCCAAAGTTCAGCATAGTTCCTTTACAATATGTGGTTACAACACACAGGGTGAAAGCCTACATTTTCATTAGTCCTCATCTGCCTGCCTGTATTGCAGTCATACTCTCTTTAACTCTCTTATTTGAGTGTAGCAGGCTGAGGACAACAGTAAAGCAGTTTTCTGGTAGCAACAGCAACATCACTTCAGTTGTAATATTTGGTTCATGGGAAAAGTAGCAGGTAAGGAAATCCTGGTCAGCCCATGCACTATTGAGGTAGAGACTTCAAGACAAAAGGGATCTCTGAAGGTCTTATCTGACTAAATGTTAACAAATCTCAAAATATGGATATGCTGAGAGGTTCTGGGAACTCAGAATTTGTCAAACTTGTTTCAGACTGTCACCATGATAGCAGAAGGACCCTAAGACCAAGGAAAAATCTTATTTATAGTAAATATTTGTATCCTTTTGTGTCTTTTTCCTTATTACAATTCACTCTGTCATACCATCACATGCTGACTCTATCTAATGCTCCAAGACGTCAGTCAGCCTGTATTCTACTTAACTGTTAGTAGTGAGGTGGTTCAGTTAGAAACACTGGCCTTGCAGATTTCAGTCTGCATCAGCACTGCAAAACCTTTAAGCACCACAAGAAATCTCAGAAACATTACTTTCTTGTATTTAAAGATAATTTGAGTTTGTAAACTATGCGTTAAGTCTAATAGCATGTTCAGAATGATGAATGAAGAATGCTTAGCAAACTAATAAACAACTTAAGATATCCAGAAGACCTATTATTCTTAAAGCAAGATTCATACTGATGTATATTTACAATGGTTTTGTCTCTTTCTTGTACTTTTTAGAACAGATGATCTCTTGATCAACAGCAAGACTTTCCAATGACAGAATTATCTCTGCTCTATATTGGCATCTGACTATTGCATGGGCCAGAACTTCTTCACCTACCAACATAAATACTAGCACATAACTCACTATGCATGTTAAGGTGACCTTTCCTGTAAGGCATATTAAATCATGTAACTTGAGAAGCAAAATAACTGCTCTGACAGTTCTTCTCTCTAATCAGAGATAGCAAATCCTACCTTTCTTTCATATTCTTCAGCTTCCAAGAAAAAGCTATTAATATTTAGTAATATGGTAATTGTTACATGAGATATAATTGTATGGTCAATTGTTTCTGTCAGTGGCTGTTTTAAATAAAGTAGAAAAAATTCCAAGGAACCCCATAATATTCAGTTCTGAAATAACCTAACAAAAAGAAAACTTTCCTGCTAACTTCATAAATCTATGATTCATTGATAGCTTGCAAAATGAAAGACAACATATTTTAAAATAAATTTAAAAATAATTAGTTGCAATAGGATATTCACCAAAAAAATCTTGTACTTTCTTTTAATTTGGCAAAGCGTACAGTAGCTTTTAGCAGCTACATTGATAGATCTTGCTCATGAATTTGTTTCTGCTATTATCATAATCAAAGCTGTTCTCTCTACTCTTATTTCAGTTGAGCATTCAACAACAGTTTTATCTTTCCTTAATAGTTAGTGAAGGCTTTTCCATTTGCGTTGTTTATTTATGTAATTTGTTTAGCATAATTTTTTCCTTTAAATCACTAACAAGTGATTAAGTTGCCTGTTTCCCCATTGACGGCAGACTCCTACACAACACAAACTCTTCTGTGATCTTACCATCAGTTCCTTCCGCACCATCTAGAGATTGTCTTATCTTAAGCACCTGACTAATATAAAAGTTGTCCCTTAAAGGAAGGTTTTATCAAAGTGTGTACCGTTGTTTCATAAGCTCTGATCTTTGGCTACTTTAAATCTAATACAGGAAAATGGGGAAAAAAGACTGCTAAAGGTAAATTCAAGCTATGTTTACAGCTCAATATGCAGTCATCTGCACTCACAATGATTTTGACTCATCTACTCCCACTCTGCAAGTAATTAACAGTAATGTTGCTCCATGAATTTTAGGGCTGATCTGTGTCATCTCAAATTTCTACTGCAAGTTGGATCAACTGGAATGGTGCCCTGATTGATGCCTGTTACTCTGAAGAAATGGTCTGCATATCAGGAGTCATCAACTGAAGGGCTATGCTGTTGTTGTTCCTGTACTAGAGGCAATAAAAATGGTTGTACAGGAAGAACAGAAAAAATTAACATTATTTATAAAGTTTTAGTGAAATTGCGTGGGTTTGAGCTAAATTTCAAGTGAATAATAAGTATATCTCCATCCAGCTGAAATAGTATCAGACAACTGATAGGCACTTCTGGTTAAAGTGTCATCTAAATGTGCAGTGAGATCAGTGTCTTAAGGGTTCCAGCTTCAGTGATTCTTCTCTTTTGCTGGGAAGTCTGACTTTGCTGAAACAACAACACACGCTTAAGCACTCTGCAACTTCATGGAAAAGGTTGTGTTGTGCAACATGGGAGATCTTGACTTACATTACCACTCTTGTCAGCATAAATTGACATGTGGAAAATTGTCCCTGAATCAGCACCCAAATGTCATGACTATGAATCTGTCTGAAGCCTGTGCTCTAACCATAAGGAGATTATATACATGCTCTTACCAAGTGGAAAATCTCAAGATGAAATCTACAAATTGAGATTTAATTTTCACTTAAATACTTCTTAAATCTTTTTTTTTATTCCAGTCTGTAACTAAACAAATGTCAAAGTCTCAAATGTTACTATAAAACAGAACTGGCAGCTTCTGCAAAGCTCTGATCTGGCGTGCTCTGTTAACATTATTTGCAGAGGGTGGATGGTTTGGCAGATAATAATCACAGAATTGCTATGGAACCACCATCTTCATCTGCAGATTTTTCCAAGATGGTTCTCACAATAGTAAGTCACATAAATTTAGACCCTTAACCATATACCAGTCAGTTGAGAAGTGACAGTTCAAGATTAATAAACAAGATTGTATTCATAATAGAACATTATGTATAAGCCTATTATAGAGAATGCTATTTAACTACAAAAAAAATTTATCCTTTCCAGCTAAGCATATTGATAAAAGAATAAACACAGCTTGATTTTGTACTTGGACTATCCTTTATTACTATGTTGACTGGTAGATACCATGGCATGTTGGAACATGCTACCATTTCTAGGTGGATTCAGTTGAATAAACAGGAGGAGGCTTAGTCAGGTTGAAAAGGTATTATAGCATAATCCATTCAACTGTGGTACTTAATTCATTGGGTTTAATCTCATAATTGGATCTTATAAATAAGATAAATAGGACATAATATACAAATAGGATAAATTTTATGTATATATAAAATGGGATGAATATTAAATAAATAAGATAAACAGGATTAATGCTCAGGGTAAATGTACCCCGAACACTTTCTCGATAACTAGACTTCTGCATTGAGGGTGCACCTTCTGGCAAGGTAGGAGACAAAGCTCCTCGGGTGGAGGGGAGCCCTGCAAGGAACAAGGAGTCACACTTCCAAAGTGCTGGAAAGAGGCACACTTCTGGAAGTCCTAGAGGCGACTGTGGAGCTTTTTGTCACCTGAGTGCAACCCTGGAGAAAGTCGTTCTGTAAGGATATGTGGGAGATAGAGATGTGCTGATTTATAAACCTGTTTTATTTCTATTTGATGTCTCTGGATTTCCTGTTATTTTACAAAGTTATATGTATTAGTTTATGATCTGATGAAATCTAGAGACTCTACCTGAAGTCCTGTTCCATCATAAGTACTTCTGTCTTTTGCTTGCGTATGTCACACAGATACCAAATATGCTGGTGCCCAGCTTCATAATAAATTGCTTTCCCATCTTGCAGATGAGACTGTCCTTCATTGTGGATTACTACCAGTGTAGCAAATGAACAAGAAGGAAGAAAACATTGTTATCCTTCCTTCTAATCACTTAATATATCCACTCATTGGACAGTTACTAAAATCACTATATTGTAAGTGTCATAATTTACACCACCATTATATTTCTGAAGTAGTTAGTCATTGCTTCCATTAAATTGCTTTAACTGCTCTTAGGTGACTGACTTGAGCTACCTGCAAATAAGAGAAGTTATTGTTCTGGAACGCGGTCATTTATGGCCGCATGTTTAAAAATCCTATCAAAACCCAAGCATTGGAGCATTGGATATCACCATAAATTTTTAAGTTTTTATCTTTTTTTTTTCGTGTGATAGTTTCGGCAACTTTTCCTCTAAAAAGTTGCCATTCATTATAAAATACTTTAATTATAACAGTGGAGCGGAACAGAGAAACAAATAGAAGTGACACTATGGAAAAATAACACCAAATTCTGGAAAGGACTTCATATCACAGTATCTTTCAGTATTTGCCTGCAGGTACAGATGAATTAGGGGGCTTTTGAGTGACTTACAATTCCAAAGTCCCGTAGCTAAAGAATTAATATCAATACCAATAAATGGGAAAAATATGGGACTGTGATTGCACATAATTTCCATGTTGTATAAGAGGAAATAATGAACAAGGTTCAAGAAACTAAGCCTTGGAAATTAAAGATGAAAAAAATTATTGAAGGATAAAGCCAATCAAAATAAAATAGCTCAGGGACTGAGGGTGGGGTTTAATGCTGACTGTAAGACTGGACTATAAAACTTGTCTCCAAAATTGTCATTAATTATCTATTTTCAGTGTCACATTTCAGATTTTAATACTGAATTATTACAACTAGACACTAAACTATAAGGCAATGGACTGAATTATCTACCTCTAAAGAGACAGCTTCACAGTCAGAAGACGACTAATACCATTTTGACAGACAATGGAAAAGTCCAGCACACTTGTCCTTAATGGGCTCAATTCTTTCATTCTTATTCCATATGACAGATATACACCATACTATGGATAGAAATCATATTCATAGAATCCTGCAAGGGTTTGGGTTTTTTTTTCCCCCCAAACCTTCTTAGTTTTAAATGATTGGTTAAAAAAAAAAAAAAATTATATTTACTTCCTAAGTATGCAGGCGACACTTATCTTTCTGCTCTGTGATACATCTCATTTCCATTGGTTAATGTCAGCTGAGGAATTAGCTGAGCCTTGACATTTTTCACTTGAGATGAACAAATATAAGATAGTGGCAATAAATAACAAGCTTTCAGAACTAGAACCCTATGCAGTAGCAATATGGTGCCTTGTATTAAACTTCTAAAATCTGGCGTAGTTTTGGTTTTTAGCAGTGACTTCTGTTGCTTCATTAGTGGATGTTAGAACAATTGACCAATTCATACACCACTTACTAAACTTTACCCATGGAGATATCTATGCATGTGGACACAATGGTCAGGGACGGAAGAGGATGAATTTGGGATTGTCTTGTGCAGAATTGAGTTCACTAATTTGCCCTTTTGTTTCCTGCCTAAATAGCCTGTTCTGCATAAAACTGAGCTTTTTTTCCCCACCCCATTAAAGAGTCTGCTTTTATTAAACTGATACTTTTAAACAAATTCTTATTTCAGACTCATCTCTTCAACCTATTTCCCCCACCTAACTGTAGTAATTTAAAGACAACGTATGATGGAATTTGAAATTGAACTGGTTTACATGACATATATTCAGTTGTTCTTGCATTTAAACACAAATACTTGGTATCTGAAGAAGTTAAATCCTTGTAATTTTTTTCTAATTATTGCTTACTAATTCCCTCCAGATTCTCACTGCTTGTTGTTGTAAAGCTATTAAACCCAGCTTTCCAAGAGGACGTAAGTAAGGAAAGACCTAACTCCTTTCAAACATAGCGTGAACTGAGCACAGAGCTGACTCATGCAACAAACTTATTCTTTATCAATCAACCATTTATTTTTGTTAGACTTCACTTACCATTTCACCATTTCCTGACTGCAGCTTTAGATAGCACTAAAATTCACATTTATATTCTACCAAACTTTGTCATATATGCAGTTCAAAAGCTTGATACAGAGTTTTACTGTGAGGCTGCAAGAAGTATTGGTTTTTAGCAGCTAAAACTATTTGCAGGTGTATGGCAATTTTGCTGAACAGTTTTTGCTATAATTAAAACATTTTTGAAATTTTTCAGTTGCTTCCCTTAGGTCTAATAAAAAAGAATTCAAAAATACCTTGACATTTTCCTCTCAAGAGCAAAGAAGCCCCAACAAAAATTCCCAGTCCTTGGTCAGCCCAAAATCAAAGCAGAGTTAACGCCCCTACACAGTTACCCAGCATGAATTGCACTCCCTTAAACCATTGTGAAAGCAAGTTCACTTACCTCTTCTATTAGTAGGGATTGGTAGTACCCTATCAACATCTCTTACATGTGATCACTGGAGAAAGGTCTAGTATCATGTTTCTGCTCAGAGTGTTAATCATTTTCTTTAGCTCAGATAACGTTTATATAAACCTTGGAGCACGTCAGAACTAAAGATGAAGAAGCTGCTATAGACATAGATTTGCCTGATCAAAACTTCTATGACCCCTGATGAAATCACTCACCCAGAAAAAGGAAATTACACTATTGCTAAATAATACCAATGTACTTAATAGAGACAGATTGAAGAAGCTGGAGTAAGAAAAGTTGAAAAGGTTGAGCTTTAACTCATGCACAGTTAAACCAACTCCTCTTTCAGCTGATTCAGAGCAGACATTTGCATGCACTCACCAACATCTTGGATGAATACACTTATTACAGAGTTGCTGAATAAAAAGCCTATATTTTATGCCTTCCTTCACTTTTATCACATATGCCTAAAAATACAGTTTCAAAAAATGTGTACCTTCCTTTTCCCTTCCTCTTTTAATGGAGCTTCCTTAGTTTAGCAGTCAAACTGGACTAGTACTACTTGCAGCACACATGCTGTTGGCCCTCCTATTAGAAGAGTTCACATTTTTTTGACCCACCAGAGGGAGGCGGCTTGAGCACATTAAGACAAGGCACTTGTTCCAGAAACAAAGCTGTTCCGCTTGCAGTAGAATGCTGCATCCAGCTGTTCATTTATTGCAGCCCCATGTTGGAGCAACGAGGTTGACAAGAAATGGAATCAGCAGGCAGTGGTAAGAATTGTATTTTTAAAAGACAGTGGTGGTTGTTGAGTTGGAAGAGAGAAGAAATTAGTCATTAGTTTTCCCACCTGTTCCTGTGCTAAATATTGGCATTAATTAGCTAGTTCAGAAATGCCAAGCAGCTGAGCACAGGAGGTTCAATCTAAGTGGTTTAAAGTGCTACCTGGAGGTTTGTGATGTTGTGCCTTCAGTAAGACAGGAGCCTTTAACAGGAATCCTCTAAAGTATGCTTAATGTTAGCTATGTCGCTCAGTTCCTTCTCTTTATTAAGAAGGCTTTCTTGCTGTGTGATTTTTTGGTTTGGTTTGTTTGTTTTTCATTTAATTGGTTGTCAGGTTCAAGGTACTTAAGAATCAGGCTTCTTTCTTTATGAAATTTTGTATGAAGACCATTAAAGAAATAAACTTCTATTTTGAACATGGGAGAAATTCAGAAAATAGTACCTACCTTTTGATTTCATAATTCCAAATACTTCTAGTTATTCTTACCATAAGGATTATTTAATTTTTTTTTTCCTCTGTAATTAGCTTTAATTTTTTTTTTTCCCCCTTCCTACCAATAACCATGAGCTGAATATCTGGAATAACAACTGTCTCTGATCTTCTGATCTGACTCTTACTAGTTTATAGCAGAACACCCTCTGGCTGTTACTTTTCCAGTTTTGCATTTGTTTTCAACAAATACTGAACCTAGGCAACAGTCAGGCAACAATCTCTATAGAGATTGTTTATTTTCCTATTCCTGTCCTGAATTAAATAAATTTTTAACAGGTTGAAATGTCATTGTGACAACACAGATGGTAATCCTCAACTCAAACCACTTGGATGAAATGCAAACAAAAGTTTAGTAAGCTATATACTGTTCCTAACTTTTTAGCTTTTTCTTTCTAATAAATAAAATCCAGACCTAGAGATTTTATTTCCGCTGATATAAACTGCCATAGTTTTGCATAAGTTATAAATGATCTCATTAAGTTATATAGATAGACAAACCCTCAATATTAGTAACTTCAGAGACTGATGGACTCTATTGCCCTTATTCAAACTGTGCAAAGCAGTCGTTTGGTCGAGATGACTTGTGGAACTAGCTCTGCTCTTGAGAGGACCCCAGGGGAGCTGCTTTGTTGTGCCATCTCTCTGTTGTTGTCAGCTTCAAGAGTGCTGCTAACAAATGCCTCGGACTGAGGCACAAATACAAAGCAGCCAGATATTAGTGAACAAGGAAGGGAAAAAGGGAGCAATCAACCATGGACCAAAGGTGGGGGTTTTTTTTCACTCTGTGCCGTAAATGGCAAACTTGGATTTGTCCTTCTAAGAGATGTAGGAAGTTATTAATCTGTTCTGTTTGGGCTTCCTGTTGATTTTTTTTTATTTGGTTCTTTGGGAACCCTTTTGCCAGAGAGGAAAAAAGTAATTTTCTTCTACCTCTTTTGATTTACCTTCAGGAGTGGTCATACTGCCCTACAAATAGGGTGGTTGAATCTGGCCTTTGGGCATCAAGTGCATTGTTATTTAAGGAAGAGCCAGAAGCTTGTCATGTTCTGCAAAAATATCCTGCCCCCACTAGTTTAGTTTCTCCTGGCAGTAAATGATACTAGGAAATAAGCCATTGGGGTAGTCATTATCAGGATTCATGCTGCTGCTTTCAATTGCTCTTTAGTTTCTTTTCCCCCAGAACACCACATAGTCTGCCTAACAATTATTTTATATTTGCTGCAGTGTGGGGCATGTTCATCAATGCTTCAATTAGAAGTGCAAACCTATAATTACCATCTCCACAGCCAGAAAAATGTGAAGTTTCATTTGTGATGATGAATATGCAGCTCTTTTTAAAAGTTCCTCAGTGTATTATTAGAAAGTGAAGGAGAAAAAGAAACAGAGGGGGATTTGTCTGACATTTCCACTAGGGAAATGGCAGTTATATTGAGACGCTTTTCTCCCTTTTAGTAGCAAAACATCAAAGAATTTATACCTTTTCTTCAATGTGTAGGACATAAGCATAGAGACTACATATAATCTACTTAAGATAACTTTAAAGAACATACCATTTATATAGATGAAAAGAATATTAACAGTGTTGAGATGTGCATTTGTATGCTTTTGTAAAGAAAATAAGAGCATGCCCCTGTGTAAGAGCACGTTCTAACCATTGGCTAGGATTAGGAAGGAATTTTTATGTATTGAGTATGCCCAGTCTTGGGGTACACCTTAGATTTTCATTAATACTCGAGTGAGTGGTCTAAGGGAAGACCTATACTTCAGAGAGCTCCGGTCTCCTGCTCCCACTTTCAGGTTAGAGCACCCCTCCAAGGAGGCCACACTGTGTTTCTGCCACTCGCTACTGCATCCTTGATTTTAGCCAGCAAAAGCTTTATGCTTCTCTGTCTGATCTGACTGTATTGGATTTACTCCTGTTGTACAGCAGCATAAGAGATTCTTTTAGACCTCAGTCCCTGTGCACTGCTCTTGTTCTGATCTTACACAACCAGGGAATGAAAGCACTTAGATCTTAGGTTGTCCCTGTCCCTCACAGGCCCAAGCTACTGCAGAGAATCAGGACCATCTTGGCCTGCCTTCCTCTTTTTTCTGTATCTGTGATAGGTATAACTCCAGTGACTATTGTTTTCTGTAGCTAGTGGTATCCAGCAGCAAGTGGTACATCTTGTTGATTTCTTTGACGCTTCCATTATAGAAATCCTGCATAAATTGTTTCAAGGACAGCACTCTATTATATAGATACATTGTTAAGTCTTATTCTGCTAAAGAAAAGTAAGTAGTGAACGGGCACATCTAAGCTGTGGTCAAAATCAGACAGTGGAGAAAGGTTGCAGCAGAACATGTCTGTGTGGAAAACAGTGCTGATTCTCCAAAGATGTTCACAATTCACAACAGCCAGGTACAAGTGACTCCCATGCTATTTTCAGCTGGCCTCTGCTAAAGATGATTTCTAAGTTCCTGCTGTTTGAGATGTAATGGAGAGCATGTGACATTGAGAGGATAATAAACAACAGGCAATGGAAGATTAAGGTTACTGAGTAAAAAGAGTCATTGTCAACTAGATTTGTAACAGAAAAGGTACTGTTGATAAATAAATGGCAGGGCTATATCTCAGTGAGTGGATAGGACTATTCACAGGGTGGACCTCAATGAATTCTTATTCATAAATTCAGAATTGTTGAAAGTCAAGCAGAGATAGACCTTGCAAAGGAAATTACAAGAAGTGAAAAAGGTTCTCTAGAAAATAGGGAAAAAGTGGAGTTGCAATGTGTTAAAAATGGGTATTGTCTAAAAGATAATATGGGTCTGGCTCAAAAATCAAATGAATACTTCATCTCAGTTTTCAATAAAGAGGAGTCTGTAACACAGGGACAAAGGCAGGATGGCTAATGGGAACGACTATATAGAAATGCAAATTACAATAGTTAAGGTAAAATAAAACTCAGATGGTTGTGTTGGAGTCAGGAAGATTGGGTAATCTTTATCAGATATACTGAATAATTGGCAGATGAAAACAGTTCAGTAGCATGGATTCTTATTAAAATGTGTCAAGAGGTTTCCTACTTAATGGCTGAAGAAAAGAAAAATTAGTAGTTGCAATTAGGAAAGGGATAAAATGTAGGAAAGTAACTATAAGCACATTAGGCTTGATGCAATGCAAGAATTTAGAAGAAAGCGTGAAGGAAATCACCTATTTGACTATAGCTATTAAAAGAGATCCTGGTTTAACAAAACTGGTTTTTATCCAGCCATTCTGGCATTTTCCTTCAAGTTTAAATCTTTGTCTTAATGAGGTTCTAAATATTAGAGTTGGGTGTAAAAACCTAAAAATATTTTCATAAATAGTCAACTCATTTTAATAAATTTTGCTTTAGTCATGGCCAACATTAATAATCATCCTTATTTTATTGGCATAAACACTGTTCAAC
Source organism: Burhinus oedicnemus (assembly GCA_008921705.1). Lineage (NCBI taxonomy): Eukaryota > Metazoa > Chordata > Aves > Charadriiformes > Burhinidae > Burhinus > Burhinus oedicnemus. Next base: position 717,707 of record VFFE01007546.1, on the reverse strand, counting down.
TGTACTTTTCAACTGACATTTTCCTCTTTGTAAACACTGCTGCCTTTACCACTTTATCATTAATGGATTTTAAGCTCACAGCAAAACTATGAGGATGGGAAATATCATCTTAACTTTGGAGACGAGAGTTGAACCACCACAGGGTGAGTGAAGAGAACGGGCAAGGGAATTTGTGGATGAGGCTGGGTTTGAAACAAGGCCCCCCTCTACTCAGTTTCTTCTCCCCTAAATCATGCCAGATTGAGTTCATCTAAAATGAGGTTTCCACAGCTAAGCTAAAGGCTAACTTCACTATCCTAAATGTAGATGCTCTGGGTTGTCTTATCTGGCTTTCAGTTGGTCCAGAAGGAAATGGACATCTCAGAAGTCCTGTGTCATGTAATAAATTCTAAAAATACTTTTAAAATTATTTACTAAATTGTTGTTTCTTATTTACCAAATATGGAATTTGTTTTGTCAGACTTGGTCCTCAAACTTACAAATAGGCTCCAATTAAGAACATGCACATACCAGATATTTCTTCTACAGAAGACAGATAGGAGTAAAAGCAAGTACAGGCTTCTGGGGACTAAATTTGGTTCAAAATTCTGTTTAAACTTTTTGTAAATGGTAATTAACTTCCTCAGAAAAGATTTTTTTTTTTTCCCTCAGAATACTGAACATACAGGAAAAATACTGGATCCTAAATGCTGACATTTTCTATATTCCAAGTGAAATACCACTTAAACTGAGACTTATTATGGTTCTGCCCAGTCTATTTTGGTATTTTCCAGTATATGAGTGTTCATTTTGTGACTTGAGAACTGGATAATAGTGGTTGGTAAACTTGAAAGCACCAAAACTGCTCACTTAAAAGTGCTGGTTTGAAAATTCCTTTTATTCCTTTAAAATCCTTTTTTACTGTTTTATTGGGTGCGGGACTCTTGTGTGTATTTGTGTGTCTGGAGGTGTGAGTGCAGCCAGAGCACGGATTGGAGGGTTTGTGTGTCTGTGGTGCCAGCAACTGCAGCAACCCCAGTGAGTGGATGTCGATGCCAGCAACTGGAGTGGGATCTCAGGTCTCAGGGACCCATGGCTCCGTGGTGCCGCCCACTGGAGTTAAGTGTTAGTGTGCAAATGAGGGTGTGAGCACCAGTGAGGATTAAGCCAGGTGAGCTGCAGAGTAGGTGAGGTGTCCTGGGAGCCAGGGTGTGAGTGGGTCTCTAAGAGTGAGACCACAGTGGTGAGGTGGGGAGTGGCTATTGGGGACCAGGGGAGTTCCAGCTGGCTCTGTGTGTGTGTGTGCATGCATGTGGCCTCAGAGGCTCATATGCCCAGGTGCCAGCAGCTGGGCAGACTGGGTGCCTGAGCCCAGCTGTGCAGCCACCCACATTGTACATATGCACGTATGCGTATTCCCACTAGCAGACCTCCACCCTGCTCCGCCAGAGAAGGGAGCAGGATGAAGCCGTTCATTCTGTCTGTGCTGGTATGAGTGCTCTGTGAGTTTGTTGTGCTGATCTGTGTGGCCAGATCTGTATATATGTGGTGTACACCTGTACTCCGTATACCTCTGCATGTGTGTACTGCGAATGTGTGCTCAGCCTCACTACTGGTTGGACATGGGGGCATGGAGCTGTGGCAGCATTGCCTCTCTCAGACTGTCAGATCTGGTCCATTTTTCGCCTAACAAAACCAAAAAAACCCAAGTCCCACTTTTTGGACAAAAAGATGTTTTTCTTTTGTATAAGACTGAGGCTTTTCCTTTCCACAGATGAATATAGATGCATTCTTTGTTCTACCAGAAGTCAACAGCTGCACTGCAGTTGCTAATAAACAGCTGTTTATTTCAATGAGATGTTAAGCTCTTCCTTTTCTTTGGGGACTGTTTGTCTTTCCTGACTGATGGAAGGGGTCTTTCATGGGGTCTGTCTTTCTCTGTCTGCCCAAGCATTAAAACTATACATGCCATCAACACTAAAACACGCTAATCGTATGCACAGTAAGTGCTCTTGACTGCAGTCATGTCTGGTCTCAGTCAATCACTCTTGAGTGACAACAGGGTTGAGATTGCTGATCCCCAGTCTCTTCCTTATAAATGTTCTATAACTCCTATAACTTCTTCAGAACCACTTTCCAAAAATGCAACATTCAAGTTTTCGCAAGAACTAACAAACCAATGAGAAGATAAGGTTTGAAATCAAAAAGATCATCAGCTGTTGGACAGCAGTCAGAGCAGGCAAGTTGTTGTTCCCCTACCTTCCTTCCAAAACAGTGTTGCTGTTGGAGGTGGGAAGAAGTTAACTATTAGCAAACTTCTTTTACATCTTCCTCCTCTGAGAGGTGGAATAGATATCTTATTTGCTGCTAACATGTGGTGTTGGTGTTACTGAAGACCTAAAAGGACATAAGTGGCTGCACTTGCGGGAATAGAATTACAGAATAGCTTTTGAAATAGTCCATTGGTATTCCGAAAACATTAAAAATATAAGTTCAAACAGTCTTTCTGCTACACTAGTGGCTGATCACTAAAGTAAAAATCTTACCATTGCTTTTCAGTTACTAAATTCTTAGAGTTGGCATCAGTTTGTTGGTATATGCCTTGCCATGTTTAGAATGGATTGAAATTTTACCTTTAGTGAATTTCTTAACTGAAAGACACATTCAGTATATATGGTTCAGTGCTATCATTCTGAAGCTGCAATGACCTTTTGAGTCTGAAATGGTTTTATATCAAAGGACTTGCAAATGGACTCATTTATACCTTACACGCCCAACATTTTGGATTTATGCCAGGATGGAGCCAAGGTTTCTGACATTATAAATCTGTATCTTGGTCTTAAAATGCCAAATAGAATGCACAGTCAAAACCCTGATTCTTCGAGACCAATAGGATGTTTGCCATTGACTTTAATCAGCCCCAAACTTAATCCTCTATATCAACTTTCTGTTTTATGACTACATATCAAAGGTTAACCACACACTCATGCAGCAATGTTGTGTGCTATGAATATTGTTCTGTGCTGTAAATTTTTCAGTTTTGAAATTATTTCCCTGCTATCTGACAGAGCAGAAAGCAAGTGGAGGAAAGAGAGAGGGAGAGAGTGCCACTCTATCAAGTGAAGATGTGTTCTCAAAGAATTCAGACTATCTCCTCTTCTGCCATAATTAGATTTACAGGACTAACAGGTAGCTGTACAGCACACATTTATCATATTCTCAAAGTCAATTTCCGTGGTTCTTTCACTCACTTGTACTCTAAAATTCACACTTAACTTTTAATTAAATCTAGAGAATACAAGATTGAGTAAAAGTTACATTTATCAGTTTAATTTTTGAATGCTTACTGAATATACGTTATTGCTCTGTGGTTCAATTGAATTTAATTTATTAAAGATTCTTTTTTTTTTTCCCTAAAACTCTTTAGGCTCCTATGGCATCCTGTTTTCTTCAGAAAGAGGTTTGATTTTTTAAGCAGTAAATGCTGCTTCAGGCTGTAAAATATATACTAAGATTTTTGTGACAGACCATCACTTTTTGCTGTATATCTGTTCCCTTGTGGACCTCCATTTGTAATAAGTTTGTCCTACCGCAATGAACAATACATTTAACATTTTTCAAATAACTGTTACAATGATCGATAACAGATTCTGATAGAACCAATAACATTAGTTATTACTAATCACTGTAGAGAATTAGGCATGTAAATGCCAACATATTACTAAAGTTTGAAACTTATTTTATGTTTATGTTGAGTATGTGAATGCATGACAGCTTACCTATACATTATCTAGATGAAATAGGAACAAAGAGCTAATGATGTGCAACAAAAAGAGTAGTGTTTATCTCTGTGCGCTCTGCAAAGGGATACCTGAGCTAGTTCTGGGTGGCAGTCCTTGGCAATAGAGGGAGAGGAGCTGTGCTAGGATTTTTCTTTCTCTTTCCAGTTTCTCCAGGTGTCTCAGGCTTCCTGGAGTCCCTAATTAGCCCACTTCATGTTGTATTACACTGCACCTAAAATGCATCTTCTGACAGCTTTATCTGTCTTTGTAATTTCCTTTACCAGTAGACATACCTAAGGTAAACAGAAAGATAACAGCAACAAACAGTAACTTTATCTCATTTTGTTCTTCCATGGAAACAAGTAGGATTGGTCAAAATTGCCAATGTTCAACCACACTTTCATCTTTAATGGAGTTCTGAATCTCAGTATAAAGGTATATCAGTATAGAATCTGCCCTATGTTTATGGTGAAAATCTTTGTGGAAAGAAAAGAGAACCACCTTTGCCGCTACATAGGTTAAGGTCTCTTTTAACAGGATTATTCATCTTTACCTTTCTTCTTTATCAAGGACATCATCCAGTTCTCTCAGCACCCTTGGAGGCAGACTGTTTGGTCTCATGGGCACATATGGGTTGACTTCACTCAAGTAATCCCAGACTTGACCCTCATTTGCCACTAGTAATTCTTGTCCTCCTTTAACCCCTTCTTTAAGGACAGAGGCCTGGGAGAACTTGTTGATGAAGAAGACTGACACAAACAATGCAATTAATACCTCAGCCCTATCTGTATCTGCTGTCACAAAGTCTCTCACCTCATTCAGCAGAGCACCCACATTTTCCTTATTCAGCCTTTTACTACAAATGTAGCAGCATCTTTAAATGCTCAAAGTACCTCAGGTTTGTAAAAACTCCAGAAAAATAATTTTTATTATTATCCTTCTGCCAAAAGAAATTATTTGTTCTTAAAAATTCCAAACACTTAAAAGGAAAAAATAAAAAGGTTATAAGAACTTCATAGATACATATAAGATATACATAAAAATAATCTCCCAAAATATAATTTAGTTTTTTGATGAGAAAGTTCTTAGCTGAAACATTCAAAAAATCCGCTCAAGATCTGAGTGTTCAAAACCCCACAGAAAATTCTATTCCTGTCTATGAGACTGTTCAGCTGCTTGTTTCTGTGCCAGGCTTGGCGTGTCTGTTTCAAGCCTGTTCCTATCCAGGTTAATAATGTCCCTTCTGAGGAAGTGGCTTCTCACCCTTTTGCTTGGATACCTTGTGTACAAGTAAATCTTCAAATTTTGTGGGGCTACCACTTTCTTTTACTTACTCAGAAATTTAGAAGAGGGGGGGATAAAAAGTGTCATTTGGATTACATTGGGATTTTTGTAAGAATGCCAAAAAAAAAAAAATCCAGAAAAGTACATTGATCAAACTATGTTTAATGAATTTTTTTTAAATGGTTCTCACATCAGACATGAACTTCTGGAAAGTATATTTATTGAGATGGTGGAGTTCAGGATCCTGCATGGAAGATGCAGGGCAAAAAGTAGAATTGCAACCCAAGACTTCCAGAGAGCTGACTTTACCCTCTTCAAAGACCTACTTGGCAGAATCCCAAAGGTTAAGGCCCTAGAAGGAAGGGGGATCCAAGAGAGCTGGTTAATATGCAAGCACTACTTCCTCCAAGCTCAAGATCTGTGCACCCCTACAAGTATGAAATCAAGTAAAGCAGGCAGGAGACCTGCATGGATAAGCAATGAGCTTCTGGAAAAACTCAAATGGAAGATGGAAGTGTGGAAAAGGGACTGGCCACTTGGGAGGAACATAAGAATGTTGTCAGAGAATACAGGGTTGCAATGAGGAAGGTTAAGGCCTACTTGGAATTAAATCTAGCAAGGGATGTCAAAGGGCTTCTTCAAGTACATCAGCAGCAAAAGGAAGACTAGGGAAAATGTGGGCCTGCTGCTGAATGAGGTGGGTGCCCTGGCAATGGAGAATGCAGAGAAGGTGGAGTTGCTGAATGCCTTCTTTGCTAGCTCTCAGGAATCCCAGACCCTGGAGGTAAGAGAGACAGTCTAGAGAAAGGAAGACTTTCCCTTAGTCAAGGACGATTGGGTTAGAGGTCATTTAGGCAAACTTGATCCCCACAAATGTATGGGCCCTGATGGGATGCACCCACGAGTGTTGAGGGAGCTGGCAGTTGTTATTGCAAAGCTGCTCTCCGTTATCTTTGAAAGGTCATGGAGAACAGGAGAGGTGCCTGAGGATGGGTGGAAAGAAAATGTCACTCCAGTCTTCAAAGTGGGCAAGAAGGAGGACCCAGGAAAGTACAGGCCAGTCAGCCTCACCCCCATCCCTGGAAAGGTGATGGAATAGTTCGTTCTGGATGTCATCCCTGAGCATGTAGAGGAGAAGAAGGTTATCAGAAGTAGTCAACATTGATTCACCAAGGGGAAATCCTGCTTGACCAACCTGAAAGCCTTCTACGATGGCATGATTGGCTGGGTAGATGAGGGGAGAGCAGTGGACGTTGTCCATCTCAACTTCAGCAAGGTTTTTGACACTGTCTCCCATAACATCCTCATAGGTAAGCTTAGGAAGCGTGGGTTAGATGAGTGGACAGTGAGGTGGACTGAGAACTGGCTGAATGGCAGAGCACAGAGGGTTGTGATCAGCAGCACAGTCTAGTTGGAGGGCTGTGACTAGCAGTGCTCCCCAGGGGTCAGTACTAGGTCCAGTCTTGTTCAACATATTCTTCAATGACCTGGACGAGGGGACAGAGTGTACCCTCAGCAAGTTTGCTGATGACACAGAACTGGGAGAAGTGGCTGACACACCAGAAGGCTGTGCTGCCATTCAGCATGACCTGGACAGGCTGAAGAGTTGAGCAGAGAGGAACCTAATGAAATTCAACAAGGCCAAGTGCAGAGTCCTGCACCTAGGGAGGAGTAATGCCATGCACCAGTACAAGCTGGGTCTTGACCTGCTGGAAAGCAGCTCTGCAGAGAGGGACCTGGCAGTCCTGGTGGACAACAAGTTGACCATGAGGCAGCAATGTGCCCTTGTGGTCAAGAAGGCCAATGGCATCCTGGGGTGCATCAAGAGGTGTGCGGCAAGCAGGCTGTGGGAGGTTATCCTCCCCCTCTACTCTGCCCTGGGAAGGCTGCATCTGGAGTGCTGTGTCCAGCTCTGGGCTCCCCAGTTCAAGAAAGACAGGGAACTACTGAAGAGAGCCCAGCAGAGTGTTACAAAGATGATCAAGGGAATGGAGCACCTCTGTTATGAGGAAAGGCTGAGAGACGTGGGTCTGTTTAGCCTGGAGAAGAGAAGACTGAGAGGGGATCTTATCAATGCTTAAAAATATCTAAAGGGTGGGTGTCAAGAGGCTGGGGCCAGACTTCTTTCAGTGGTGCTCAGTGACAGGACAAAGGGTAATGGGCACAAGCTGGAACACAGGAAATTCTGTCTCAACATGAGGAGGAACTTCTTTACTTTGAGGGTGACAGAGCACTGGGACAGGCTGCCCAGAGAGAGTTGTGGATTCTCCTTCTCTGGAGATATTCAAAACCTGCCTGCATGCAATCCTGTGCAACTTGCCTCAAGGTGACCCTGCTTTGGCAGGGGGGTTGGACTAGGTCCCTTCCAACACTTAACGATTCTGTCATTGGATTCTTTCTCATTATATCAGTCACTAATAAAATGATACACATGTGAGTCTTCTCATAGCTTTATAAACATTTGAAATTTTGGATAGTTTTATTCTGTATAAATATATTTGTGTCTTTTCATAGAAACCACAGAAAATATAAAAATACTGAAGAAGACTCACTTGGTTTTTAATGTCCCCATCTGTTCCCCACAATTTTCACTGATAATCAAGGCTTGCACAACACATTCATAATACTTATTTTTTTACTGCACTCCTCTATTTTAATTGAATAGGAGAGTCACCTGGCAGCTAGCATTTGTCAAATGATGTATGCCCTCTGTCTTGTATTTATTGTTTTTACAAAATCAAATTTAAAAAAACAACTTTCAAAATCTTTGGCTTTGTTCCTCTGTGCAACAGGAAAACTTCTGAATTTTGGTAAGTCATATAGGTTAGGAACACATTTTTTTCCCTGTACTCCATGTGGCTCCATTTGTGGATGTTTTGTCTTACAACTAGCAGTCAAAATACATCATAAAAGGGACCATGAATTACTTGGCTATCACACTGAAATAAGACAATTTCAGCACATGCAAATACTGTGACCTGCCCTACTTGGATTGTACCAATTTCTGACAGATACCTAAGGGACTTGCCTCTTTTTTAACACTTCAACAACACTTGTACTGCTCGTCACACCAATAAAATCTATGAATTTGAAACCTATGAATTTCTAATATGGATGCATCCTCCTTTGAAGCATAAAATTATGGCTTTGAGTCTAATACAGTATATTAGAAAGAAGACCAAACTTTTTAGAAGTTTTGTATAATGCTGTCTTTTCTCTGCTTAATAAAATATGAAACACTTCTGTATTAAAAGGGTCAAATCATCATCTAGTTAGTAAGGGAGGAGAACTTAAATGATGCCTTGTGGAAGGACATAGAATGGTTGTATGAGTAAAAAATACACACACTTAGTAATTACAGCCTAGCATATAACTCACGACTTCCCCATTGTTTCCTAAAAGATGTAATTTGGTTAATTAGCCTTCTTTTTTTTGTTGTTTTTGTTTCTTGTTTACCTATTTTCTTATGCTGTTTCTTTATTGGATATTTGAGGTGGTTATTGTCTTAACTGAGCAATGAGGTTTTACTGTTTGTAATTGATGTACTCATTAGTTTTCCTTAAGATTCTAGATAATATCAAAATCACCGAGTTTTGTTTCTTGTTTGCATCCAACAGACATGTTGCTATTGAGCCTTATCTGTGAATTACTTGCTACTTTAAAAAAATCAATATTTACAGGGCTGCAAAAGGGTTTGTAGGCAAGATCAATTAAATCATACAGCAGAAGTACACTGGCTGGAGGAATATGGTATGGGCAAAGACATTTCCTGAGCACCTTGACAGGTCATCATTTACTCATTTGCACACTCTTTAGCCTTCAAATTGCTTTGCATGTTAACCTTTACTTAAGTGTGCAACCCATTAAATGAGTGTTATCCAACAGGAAGAATTTTCTATATTACTTGTAAACATTGAAAAGGCTGACACTGAAAGTTAAGATCAGTAAAAACATTAGGGTTTTCTTTGTTTTGGGTTCTTTTTATTTTTTTAATAGTGGATGCTATTTTAAATAGTTGTAAGGCAAGGTTTTTAAACTCCTCAACATATGTTCTCTTTCAGCAGAAAAATTCAAGAAATTTAAAAAAATTAAAATTAAAGAAGAAAAATGGAAGAGAAGAAATTAATCAGCCATTATCAAGTTCAGTTTTACTTGTTTCCTAGGTCAAGATAACAAAAAGTACTTATAGGCAGACATAGAGAAAGTAGAAACAAATACTTTTACCAGCTGGCTAAAAAATATCTTTGGGAGGGCTATAATATTTGCCTTAAAAAATTTCTCTGAAAGGCAGAAGGTCAATGACGAGTTTCAAAGTATCTTCCATTTTTCCTGCTAGTGGTACTTGCCATCAGGGGGATGGGAAGAAAAGATAAGGTACAAGCAAACACTGGCTTTATTACTGTGATCTGAAATATTTTAGTGATAATTGGGTTTTTTTCAGCCATTCAAATGAGTTCCTTTATGGTGCACTAGTGGACCATAGTTTAGTTCTCTTCAGTCTTAACCAAGTTTTCACCCTTTGAGTTTGTTCTACAAACCAAAGTAAAGCAAACTGTGGATATGTAAGTTCCAACATATATGTGGATAGTAAGATCTTGCTCCAAACTAGAAAAAGTGTAGACATCCCTCACGAGGGTCATTGAGAACATAATTTGTGGGTTTGACTAGTTATGGTTTTGTATATATTCTTTGTAAAGTTATCTCTAACCTGAAAAAACTGTGGCTGGAATTATACTTTCTTCCATCGTGTTATTCCTGTATATTGCTGCATTCACTAATCTTCACCTAAAATAACAACAATTTAGGTAAATTGTTCCTTTTTTTCTTTTGAATTTTTATAATAGTTGCCTAATGAAAATAATAATTAAGTTTGCTTTTAACAAGTTCCTTTCATCCATGGTCAGGCCTCTCTTGCGTTTGACTTCCGTGAACACTTAAACTATAAAAGAGTTATTACATTTTCTAAAATGTCCATGTGCCCAAATTCCCACTTTTCAGGTGGTAAATTTCAAGTTGCAGTGGCATTTCTCTGTAATTTGACAATCTAATTATTAAAGCATTTTGAGAAAAAAAAAATACAACAAAACTTGTAACTAATAATGGATCTACAGACAAGAGCAATGAGTATAAAACTTACTTGAAGAATCATAATTATATGAAATATGCTCTCATTTGTATTTAGGGAGTGGATGGAAAACAGGTCATAGCTTTGAAGGGGAACTATCCTATCGTCTCCTTAAAGTGGACATACTAAAAAAAAAAATTACCAAAGCACTTCCAACCTCTAAAGTTGCAGCATAAACACCCCGATACAGAGGAAGCATAGCTCTTTAGAGAAAAAGCACCCCACTCCAGGGAATTTTGAACTTCACCTTGTCTGGGCTCTGGTCCCCATTGTGCTGCTTTCCCATTCCACTCTCCAAGCACATCCATGCTAGAAAAATGGAACACCCATGAAATAAGCTGTGAGCCACCCCTTTCCCCAAAAAAGATACTTTCTCATACCATGAAAAATGGGGTGTTGGGTCTTTTTCTAACAGCTATGACTGGGAAGATTACAAACACATGAGAAATTTGTGATGTAGGTAAATCATAGGCTTTGGTTTTATAGATTTCTTTTTAACATTAAAAACCGTTCCTGCTAAGCAGAAGATATCAAAGTTCTTTCAAGTTATCTGGACTGAGCATGACACAAAATTTACAAAGGAAATGCATGCATTTAAAAGGTAGCCTTGATTTTTGCTATTAAAGCATATTGAATATGGGGGTCTACTTCAAAAAATCTGGATTTTATCAAATAACAGGCAGCAGGATCATGAGTAAAATTTCCTGTAAATTTTTCTTATGCTATATGAATGATATAAAATTTAAGATAGATAGAAGCTAACTGAATATGGCTGAGTGTAAGAATGTAAGTTTGAAGTTCATATTGAAATTTCAAAATAAATCATAAAATCTATGTTTATAGATGTTAACTCATACAGAGAACAAAACAATCAGGTATAAGATATCTGAGGTGATAAAATCTGAGGGAATAGATTATAAAAGCAATTTGACAGAAATACACAATAACGTATTAGTTTTCAAACATTTACAGAAAGAAAAAAACCCAAAACTCTACAAGAGGTAGCTTGTAGATTCATCTGATCAGGGATGAGGAAAAAAAAATGAATTGCTGCTGGATGTGACTCAATGAGTATGCCTTTTGTTTTTTATAAACTGTGGCATTTCAGAAATGCATGGCATTCTGATTTTTTATTAGTACTGCATGACAGCTATTGAAATTAAAAGGTAATTGTTGTGCTAGTCTTAACTGTACAGTAAATCAAGAAATCTAGGGATATTAATATTTTTGTTTCAAAAAAATTGAGACAAATTAGAAAGAGAATACTTGAAATGTTCAACCAAAAAAGAATCTGGATGATGTAAACTGTAATCTCCAAGAATGAACTAAAGCAGAAAAAATCACGCATTATTCTTAATGGAGAAAATTTTATATTACACTGGGTATATTTCTGATGAAATGATAAAAGGAAGTGATAATACTTGTGCAAGGCATCAAACAGACAAAGGAAACTAAATGTAGAGTGTATTCAAGCATCCTAAAAACTATCATCCATTTTGAATCATTCTGTGAAACCCTGCCATGAACAAAGCCATACAAAGAATATTTGATTACATGACAGAAGGGAGGGGAGTGAGAAGGAAAGCCGGAGATCATGTTTTTCCAGCTTTCATGGCAAGGCTATGAAACACGTGGTTGCTGAATAGCTGTAAAGGGTCCAGCAAGCATCGGATACTTACCATGTTCAGAGAAAGTAAAAGGCTATTCATGAACAAAGGCACAAAAGTGAAAAATGCCTGGAGGAAAAGATCAACAAAAAGACTTAGATAAAAAATTGAACTGATGAGGTACCAAAAGATAGCAAGAGATATTTAAAGCAATGTATTCTTTTTCTGTCCATCCAGTCAATACAGAAGGGGAAGCTGCGGGAAGACCCAAAATATGCGGCAGCAGGACATTTTACAGTCAGCTTTTAGAGGTTTATTTATGTCAGCTTCCCAGGCCAGGCTCCAAAGCATGTCATAAATTTGCCTACATCCTTCTCCCTCACCCACTCTTTCCCTAGGGAGCACATACTCAGGGGAATTCTTAGCCCCTTGTGGCCCACACTTACAGGTCATTTTAGTTACCAGCTCTTCTGCCATTTGCAAAGAGATTCTGCAAGCAGGATCTAAACAGCTCAAGAGTACAGAGCAGTTAGGTTTTGGTTAATACAGTAGCTAGCTGGGACTTAAGCATGCTAGTAGGTGAGGCATTAAAAGCTCACTTTAGCCAGTGAGGTAGGGGATGAGGCTGAGCTGGCTGGGCCCTTGTCAGTCAGGGTAGGAAGGGTTGATTTCCATCACTCCTTGGAGTGGGTTGATCCTTCATGTTGGTGACTTACTCTTTTCTGATTCACTGCTTTTCTTCTTAGGGATTTGCACCTTCTCATTCCAGTATTTTCCTTGTGAACCCTTCATCTGCTAACAATTCCCAACTTAGCAATTGTACTTCTGTGTTTTTACTTTTCTTATATTGCATGACTTAGCTTATGTACTCTCTTGTATCTTTTTTTCCCCCAAAAAAAATTTCCAAATAAAACCGAGCCAGGGACCGTGCCTTTACAAAATCAGTTTTGGAGCACAGGCAGCTGAACTCCTGAGATGAAGGTTACATGCAGGAGCAGTTCCCTGTTCCACATCTGTCCCCACTTTGCTGTGAAACCACTGGGACTCTATTACAAAAGCCTTCTGTAGTATTGAAATTAGGACGATGATTACCCTCTTAACTCGCTTGATTTTTTAAAATAAAAAACATTTTATAATAATTCACTCCTTTGGTTGTCACATACATTATCAACAATCTGTGGGTTCTTTATTTCTCCTACATTTTATGGAAGTTAGCTGTGGAGGTCTGAGATATAAATACATACATATTGGGCTTTCACAGCTAGCTTATCATGTGATTGACAGAAAATGATTCATTCATTTCAGAGAGCTTTTCTGACTTGCAAATGTGATAGTGAATTGGAACTGAATGTGGAGATACCTGGGCTGATTTTCTAGCACTGGAGAAAGATTTATGGTTTCTAATGGAAACCAAACAGAACTCAGTGAACCTGACTCCCTGTGCTGCCATAACAAAGTCTATAAAATTACACTAGCATAAATTCAACTCATCAAGGTGGAGAATCCACCTCTATGGGTTCCACTATATTTTTCTTTGATTACGTCCTAAATACAAAGTGAAATATGAGGAAAGAGGTACAAATGGAGTCCATGCAGGTAAGAGTAATAAAAGTCACGTGAAGCGTCAATGAACACAAACTGTCAGGTTCCGCTTGTCTCTCATCTTGAGCTGAAATATTCATTTCCTCTGTGTGAAATAACGTTGTATCTCCTTGTTTTTAAAAAAGTAGGTAGAAAATTCTATACATAAGGAATGTATGTAGTGTATCAATCCATTCATATCACCTCTGGGCTTTCTCAGTCTTGAGCTGTAAATTTTAGATTAACATTTACGTAGTTAAGGTTCAGTTAAACAAAGAAATGTTTTAAGGAGAATTTTATTCCCACCTTTCAATATCAGAGTGAGAGAGATTAAGATGTAGTTATAAACTAGTGTTCATAAATCACTGTAAAGTAGACAGTTTGCTCACAAAATAATAATAAAAAAGTTCTTTTCTGTTTTCACATGCAACTGTGCAGTTGCATTCTACTTTTTGTTTTAATTGGAAGCTATAGGTGGAAGATGTAGCATAGCTATTAAATACTTCCAGGTTTAACAGAAGCAAATATTTTCTGAAATATTAACTATAGTTTATTCTTTGCCATATCATTATTTCTCAAAATGTGGCTAGTGATCTGCCGAGAGTGTATCATAATGATTGTTGGATTTCTGTTTTCTTTTTAGTTATATTAAAAGAGTTTCTCTTTAAAGACTTTTTTTTTTTTTCTTTCAAGGGGTTTCATGGCTATCTTATTTATCCAGAAATATAAAACATGGTAGTACACCTGACTGGAAGAAAGAAGTGGACAAATTATCTTAGAGACAATGACTTTTAAAACATAGCCTTCATCACAGAAAACTTTGAGCTGCTTCCTTAATAGCTTTTATCAGTGCATATGTTTTTCTCCATGGAAAAACTTAGTATAGACCTATCTTTCAGTAGTGTATTTTAATTTCGTGTTCTAAAGAACTAGATACTTGTAGTTTTCTAAAAAACTACTTGTAGTTTTCTTTCACTTATCAGATAAATTTATACATTTATCAGAAAAGTTTTTTAGAAAATAATTTAGACATGTGAGTACTCACAGAATTTATTACATCAATATATTAAAATACCAAAACCTCTATATTTTTTAATAAGAATTATTTTTTTAAAAAAGAATAATTAATGAAAAATCAGTTGTCAGGGGAAAAAAAAATCCTTTTAAATATTTGATCTTTGTTAATGACAAATAGATCTCTCAGGGCTAACCTATGGTTTATCAGTAGATCATTTCCCATGGATGTGAAAAGTAATGACACACTTTTCCATTTCATTACTATGACTGAATATTGAATTATTATTCATTTTACTGTTCTCTGTAGTGTAACATTTGCATTCAGTGGTCTTTAAGTTGTTCTACTTAAAATGCTGTATATTTGAAAAACTATGAGATTTGGGGCTTTTTTAGAGGCTAGAAAAGAGGACTTATATCCTTGGAAATTCTGGGATTTCAGATTCCTTCAGTACGTCCTGGAAGAAAGAATATCTGCAATGTTCGTGCACACAAAATTCCTGTGACATTCAATTTCACCAAATAACAATTTAGTCTTTGCCGTTGATGCCACAACAGCAGTTTAAGCGATACGATATTGTCGTGGTTTGGCCTCAGCCGGCAACAACGAACCACGTGGCCACTTGCTCAACCCCCATGGCAGTGGGAGAAAATCGGAAGAAAAAGGCAAAACCCGTGGGTTGGGATAAAGGCAGTTTAACAGAACAGCGAAGGAAAGAGGAGAACAACACCACTAACCGTGATGCAGAAATGTACCCACAGGGTTCCTGCACCAGCGCTCCCTGAGCGCACCACGGGCAGCCCCAGCCCGCTACCCCTCCGAGACTTCCTCCCCCTGCCCCTATGGCCAGTTCCCCCCATGGACTGGGCATGGACTCACATGGCATGGAATACCTGTGTCCCAGGCCAGAAAATTAACCCTATCCCTGCCAGAACCAGGACAGATATAGAGCATTATCTGTATCATCACATTCTAACAGGGAGTACGATATTGCTCAAACAACAACCCTAAGTTATCCCAATTACTAGTGTGGCTCTTTCTCATCCTTTTACTCCTCCAGAGATCATATCAATCAAACATAAAAGGAATTTCTGGAGAAACCAGTTGGAAAGTTTCCTTCTTTTCTGCTACTGAATCTTTTTGACAGGCATCTCAGGAATTTGTGGATTCTTTTTTTTATTTTTAAGATATGCAGCGTGTCTCTGAAGCTAGGATCACAACATTTAAAATGCAGAGCACATCAATATTGCAGCAAAGTTGTTATTGTTTTATGAAAGAAGTAATCTTTCAAACGTATATTTGAACATGCCTAAACTCATGACTTTGCATATTTTTATAAATACAGTGCCATACCCATTTAAGAGCTTTTCCTACAATGCTGCCAATAATGATGAAAGGATATTCAAACTTAGAAGCTAATAAAGAAGCCTATTACGTGAATTTCAAAAATGAACCTATCATCATCAAAACAGCATACTGAAGAAAAGTCAAGGGAACACACACCTACTAATTTTGTAATACATTGAACTTTAAGGTATTTATTGTAAATGCTTGCTCGCTGACTGGAGATGTTCTACACTCTCTTTCACTTTAGTAGCTGCTGATCTTAGTCCTATGTCAAAGCCAAACCGTTGCATCATTCCTGAGGGATGAGCAAGTCCCTAAGCCTGAACTAAGCTGTCTGCTGGTTTTCTCTTTTTGGTACAGTGGAAGTACTTCTAGCCAAATTCTTCACTCAGCTCCCCAGTGAACAGAGCTATCTTGATGCGTGTATTCAAGGCAAATACAGGAGAAGCTCGTACCCTAGGAAGAATGGGGGTACACTCCTACTTGAACTTTATAAGTCTCACTAAAGTCTTTGTCCTGCTTTTGTAGTGACATGAAGGGGCAGCATAATGCAGTGGATGTTTAAGAGAACAATATAATACAAAATAAGAACAATATGGGCTATTCATTGTCAAAATAAGAGTAATAGGAGCAGAATATGTACTTGTTGCTAATTGGAAAACAGAAAAATGGCTGTTACCTGGTCAAGGACTTTGTAACTTTCTGGGCTGTTTACCTGTTTCTGTGGGCCTTGGAATAGCAATTTCCTGTGCAGCATCATCATGCAGGCAATTTTGCACCAGTCTGGACAACACAACACACAACGTACATAAAAATGCTCCCAAGAAGTATCCCTTCGTGGGGATTTTGTTAGGCTTATTTATTGTCTCTCTTTGTGCTCTTCCTCCTGAATTTCCTACAAATCCAGTATCCCATTACATTTCAGGTGAGCAGGGATTGTAGCTATACTTGTGATTTTAAACATTCTGAATTCTAGGAACTGGATACAATAAAACACTTTCCTTCTATCACTAATCTCTATTTCTGCTCTTATGATGGATACTGCTGCACAGTGTTTCCATGTAAGTTAAAAACAGACAGGTGAGAGAGCTGTATCAGTTGAAGTGAGGGTCAATTGCATCTGACAGGTCAAGAAAAGAATGTTTACTTCCAAAACCAACACAAAGAGGAATTAGAGAAGAAGTACCTGATCATCTCTCTTAAGAACATGTGAAATCTACCAGTAGTTTGACTGTATCTCCCATTTCTCTAAAAACACAACAATTACTAATCCATATTAGATGTTTAAATTGTTACTCAAAATTATCCAAACCCTCTATTCAATTAAATGTTAGTATTTTAAGATATGCACTATTTTAATTTCCTGTTATGCAACATTTGCTCCCTAAAATTAATTCACCAATAAGTAAACAAATGGCAATCATTAACTTTTACAACAAAATGTGATACTCTGAAGAAAGTGGCTTCTAGACATCAGTACACATCAAGGTCATGTTGGACGGGGCTCTGAGTAACCTGATTTAGTTGAAGACGTCCCTGCTCGTTGCAGGGGAGGTTGGACTAGATGACCTTTAAAGGTCCCTTCCAACCCAAACTATTCTATGATTCTATGATTTTACAAGCAGAAAAACTATTCTAACATGTCAGGACATCCTAAAGGATGTCATTGTCTGTTATTCGAGTTTCTTTGGTCAAGTCTATTACCACAAGTGGCAATGTCTAAAAATTTAAGAACGTAACCATATTAAAAAAAATTAAACACAAAGAAGATTCATAAAATGCATACAGAACCTTTATATTTCGTTGGCTCACAAATAATGGTAACTCTCATTACTCCTAATCTGTTCTCACAACCTATATGTACTGCTAACCCCTCTGGGTGAATGTTAGTCACTGACAAGAGGGCTAATATTATGCTGAGAACATAAAATGAGATTTACCTAAGACTTTAAAATTCAAGCCTTTAACTCCCTCAAAGCAATCACAGAAGGGTAGGAAACAGTAACACTGCAATATAATCTGCACTTTTTCTCTGTGCATTGCCTTCAATCCTCCTCCAGAAGATTTGGGTCGCTTTACTCCCATCTGAGACTTAAAAGCACAGAAAAACAAAACAAAACAAACTTTCCTATGTGCACCCTATAAGTCTGACACTTCAAACAATTCTACGTCTTTGTTTTCAGGGTATGTCTTTAAAGCTTTCTTTTGCAACCAGAAAATAAAATATGAGAGTCTTATTTTGGAAGCAATTCGTATTTTTGTTGGAAAAATCAGAAATAAAAGGAAAGGTATGTAAAGAAAACAGCTGTTCTGAATCTCACAGGTCTTAGGCAGACCTGTGAGAACTGCTACCCATCACAGTAAACTGTCTGTGTTGCAAAATGATTAGTGTAGGATATTTCAGTTTAAAAATAAGAAAAAGGGAATCTGTAGTAAGCTCCTGGAAAGCAAACAAGCAAATGCAACCAAAACAGGGTCTGTCAAAAAACAGAGGTTTTTGAAGACCCCCTGCTATTCAACACATAGACATGAACTCCAAGCATATAGAAACATAAGGAACATTCATCACACTGGAATTTCAATCTGTCCCTGCTTCAGTGGGGCATCTTCAGGACATATGTAACCTCTTTTCCTCCTTCTCTCCCTTATGTGGCTACCAGTATGACATTACGTGACTCACTATGCTCAGGAAAGTCTTACAGTAAACAAAAATTCATTAATGTTAGTAAAGGTCATGGACATCATTGTGATATGTGTTGTAGAAACAACTCCAAAGAAAGACAGTCAAAGAGGCAGAAGGGAAAGGAAATGGAAGAACGGGATACCAGGTAACACAAGTAACGCTTGTCTGTGTGGGGAGACATTGAGACTCAGGAGGCACAATATCAGCACCCAGGAGACAAGTGTCTCCAACTGTAATGCTGCCAGACATACTAACATGACTTGACCATTGATAGAACTGACAGTAGAAAAGCAAATGCTCAGCTAACAGGAGAAATGCTAGTGCCTCACTTACCATGTTTTTTTTTTTAAAAAAAGTTAAATGTACCTGTTGAGCTCACAGCAACGGGTGACAACTATACGCTTAAAGGCTGCTTTTGGGAATGATCAGACTCAGCTTCCAGGTTCTTCATGATATATACAATTCTGTGTTCAAAAAGCATGCCATTAAATACATTTTTACTGAGAGAAAAGACACTCAAGGATGTTAATAAATAAACATACAAATAATCAAATAAAGGAGCAGTAAGCATTTTGGTTAAAATATGCAGTAATAAATAATACTAAAAGATCTATCAGAGAAAAATGCAACAGTGATCTGGCTTTTGATTATTGATAAACTCATGTTTGGAATTGTTAGCAACAAAGTTTAATGTTTCTAATATTCAGCAGTATCTACAAAAGAGCAATTCTTCTGCTTACAGATCTTTGGTGTTCTTGGAGGGAAACCTTCTGTGAAGGTCCTGTCTTGGTGGTGTTTTCAGAAAGATGGACTAGTTGTTATTTTCCTGTCTGTTTGGAACTGGGTAATTAATGTAGGGCAACCACCCTATTTTGGCCTGAATTTCAGTTTAATATTCAGTTGTACATTATGACTACTGAGCTATCATTCAGAGCTTCTCCATTGTTTCTTTTCTATCACCAAAGTGCAACAATAACCTCCATAACATTCCATGATCCCCACATACTGCATGAATTACTTAATTTCTACATTTTAGTTTGATTGTATACCTAGACATATCAAACTTATCAAGACAGAAGATACATTAAGAGGGGTTATACCAATATTATAGTAATGTTAATGTTACTGTCAGCATGTTGGAATAATAAATAATGGCCAAAAACATTTAACAGCATGATATGAAGCAATTTCTCTGAACTCCTGTTAAAAATATATAGTAGTGATATCAGTAACATTTTCATCCATATACATCTTTTGCAGCCTTCTCAGTCTAACTTTTTCAATGCAGATTGCTGCTGAGGAAGCTGTGAACTTAACTTCTCAATATGACTTCAAGCTAATTATCTAGCTTAAAGCAAATTATTTGCAAAATAGTGTAGGGGAGTTTGGCACGTAATTCTTGCTGAATTTCAGTCCTTTGGGGATGCTTTTAAACTTTAACTGTTTCTAAAATCTCACACAAAATTTTCATTCTATTCCATGGATTACCATAGAGCACCACAGACTTTCATGGTCTGAATGTATTGGGTATTTTTTATTCATACACAACACTTTCAGTTATGCAGTGAAGGAAATGGTAAACAAAACCCTTCACTTTCAGCTGGCTTTCCCTTTCTGTTTTCACTGCAGCTTGCCATTCTTCCTGATGACCAAAAAGCCTGTGGAAAATTAGTGTCACTAATATACAACTTATTCAAGCAGGCATATAATATGCAAAATTACCTAGTGACTGATGGACTGACTAGCCCAGGACTTAAAATTAAAGTTCCTTCTCCAAGCTTAAATTTTATTTATTTAAAGGCAAGATCAAGCACAAACTGTTAGAATACTAACACCGGACAGTTAGTTAAGAAGATGTATTTATTCATTCTGCACTTCAAATTCCACCCCATGCTTTGGAGCCTTGTAGATACTTGCATGAGTAGTCCTCAATCATACAAGCCATCTAACTGAGATTTATTGGGAGAGCTTTTCTGATTAAAATGTACTCAGAGCCATTAGAGGCACATGGTGTTGAAGGTCGCCTTGAAGTAAAATGCTTGCTGACATTACCTGATGCTTTTACTTTTTTGAACTTCTACATTAGTGGGCTGGTTGCCTGAATACACTGAAGATTTTGTTCGTGATATATAATCTCCCACGTGATTCAGCTATAGCAGAGGGAGATAGGTTCCAGCCTAAGTGAAATAAGATACCTGAGCTGTCAATCATTATGTAAACTGTCCAACTTTTTGCTTCCAGCATTCCCAAGCTACCGATTACTTTCTATCCAGGAGTCCTTGAGCGATAGCAAAGGCTGTGAGATTTTGATTAGCTGCTTCACCCAGTGAACACAAGAAAGCAAGCTAACAGTTTTATAAATAATGAATGAATTTTAAACTGAGGTGGTGTCTTCCTGATACGGTAATAATGACTGTGGATGACTGTGTGTAAAACTCTTTGGGTTAGTTTAACTGTGGCTTTCTGCAGAGCCTACAAAACTCACCAAAATAACTTTCTTTCTAGCCTTTTAAGGTTTGTAAGAAGTATCTACAGAAGACTGGAAACATAGACTATAGTTAAGATCTAACTTTTGCTAGCATGATAGATCATTCCCATTTCAATCAACTGAGCTATATTGCCATAACAGGTCTTATGGGCTAAATATTACTCTAACTATTCCAAGATAAATACAGCGTAAAGGAAGAAGCTAATGAGATTACATTGATTCTGTATTAGTACATCTGACAGAAAAAGTTGCCCCCTGGCTTATATTTTATCATTAATTTATTTTATTTGCTTTTCCTTTGAATTAACTTATTCCTTTCTCATTGAAAGAGGGAAAAATCCCTGTTGATTCTGAAGAGACAAGTATAACATGATGTGAGACCTTTCAAAGACACAGCATGACTTTATTCAGTGCATTTCATTTGTTATGACCTTACATTTCTTTCTAATTGCAATAAGTAAATAAATAACTTTTCCCCGTTTTTCTTCTCATCTTAGTCACTGTATCAGTCTGCACAAAATTCCAGTAGGGATACTAGTAGATATGTAAATAGGCAGAAAAATCACTATTGGATTTAGGAAAGAAAATGCAAAAGATAATTAATATTGAGGATTTAAGAGGTTTCTTTAATAAACAGAAAAGTTATGGAGGGGAATAGGTGAAGCTTTTTTCCAACTAGAAAATGTCCCTGTCACAAACATCTGTTTAAGAGTATTCTAACATTTACTTTAATTGGTATACTTGTCTAGTGATGAAGTCAAACTCAAAATCTACATTTAAATGAAGATCTTCAAAAAGAGTAACACAGAGTGTTCTGACAGCATTCATTTAACCACTCTGTAGATACAAGCTTGCAGGTCTTGTATGTACATATGTTTTTGTTCTCCATATGGATTCAGAAAAGTTAATTTTTCATGTTGCTGTGCAGTTTTTGCAGCATGAGTTAACAATGTGTTTGATATTACTTTCCTCCAGTATGAGTTTAGGGGTATCTATAACGTTTAAAAATGCAAGTGACTTAACCCGAGTGATTCATACACAGAAATGAAAAATTAATCTCAAATATAGATAGACCAATAGTATCTAAGATGAACAAATTGCTGCCTCTTAGCTTGCAAACTTGTTATTTACTGTAAGATTTAGAGAAAAGGTATTGTTTATTTTCTTCAGGTTTGTTTTCCTGTGCATTATAAATAAACTGCTTCATAGCAATGACTTATATTCCCTAAAATTTAGTTATTTTATGGCAAACATCCGTTCTATTACCCTACATCTCTCCATTGCAATACAGTCTAGTTGTGAAAGAAGACTTAGATTTGTAAGACTTTATATTTGTAAATGTAAACTTTAATTCTAAAGAATACAGATTTTAATCTTAGACGGGAGCAAAGTTTATCTGTAACTGCAAATCTGCGAGGCTCTACTGTTTTGAGCAACTCTGATTACAGCTGAAATAGCTGAATTTAGAACACAGCAATTTCACTGAATCTGGATCTCAGAGTCTTTGTAACTTCCATCTGTTTTCATGAAGTGGCTTTTTTTAATTTAGGGGAACCATAAAAAAATTGTAAAAAAAGAAAAAACCTTACTTTGAGAAGGAGCATCTTACTTGTCCAGATCCCAAACCAAGATTTACCAATGCAGTTCCATAGATCTAACATAGAAATGCTTTTTCTTCAGTATAGACCAGTGATTTTTGTAATGACAACAGCTGGAGGTTAGGCCTAAAACCTGCAGTATATATTTGCTTCCTTATGGACCTACCTCATCCCAAGATTACTTTTACATACACTTATTAGCACCTTACTCCTTGAGCAGTTCCGCTGCTTTCATTTACCCTGTAAAGATTGTTCAGCAATAACACATTTCAAAGCACCGTTATATGAAAAAAGACCACTCAGACATAATTTTCTTTAGATCACGTTGATTTTTCATCTTCCTCATAACAATTCACTATGAAAGCAAACAAAACAGGAGCAACAAAACATATAGGATGCCTCACATCCATTACCTTTATATATATATATATATATATATACAAACACACACACATATATGCTTTATCTAAAAAAACCCCAAAACCATTTAGAAACAGGTTACCTTTAGACTTGTCAAAGGATAACTAAATGATATTAGATTTAAAATCTTTGGATGTTTGAAGATCAAATTGAAAATATCTTAAATAAACATCTCTCAGAATTTAATCGTGAAAACAGCTTGAAATACATTGTTAAAAATCAGGACTTCTCTGCTGTCGTTTGGGGAAAAAAAAAAAGAAAATTTAACCGCCTTCTAAGTGTGAAGAAATATTTGGTATTACAGAGTCTTTGTAGATTTTCTCTGTTCTTTTTCAGCATTGCTGTCTATTATCTGTGTATAATGGCAACATTAACAGCAAACAAGTCATTTTTCATTCTAAGTAATGCAATGTTTGGCGGTACTCCCAAAATTTCCTTTTCCCTTTTATTCTTCCACTTTCTCCACCATAGTAGTGATGGGCTGATTATTTGTTTACACAAGATGAAAGAGTCAATAACTGAGTTTTCAAATCTGCAAGCAGAGACATTTGTCATTTAAATAGGAAGTTCTGTGCCTGCAGCAGAACTCAGTTTGATCTGCTAAGGAAAAAAATCCATTTGGTTAAATATGCTGCTGAGGATGTACATTGCCTCCGCAGAGAGAATAGATTAAGAGCAGATATATGCTTTAGCTCATCTAAAAATATCAGAAAACATTATGACATATTTTCTAGCAAAATACAGTCTATATGATATTTCAAGGGAAAACATTACAGAACTCAACATTAACATGCAGCAAACACATCCCTTAAAATGGAAACAGAATGGGCTTTTTTTTTTTTTTGATGAGCATATTGTCTTGAGCACTATATTTAAATTTAAGAAGATTCAGTGCTGTTTATGAAGGAGCCAGTACTGAATCTCCAGTTAAGAAAACCAGCTGCAGATTTGATTAGAACGATAAATATTGTAGTGATGCATTGTAAATAAAGTAATGTGTTGGCTTAAACAGCTTAAGTGGTACAATGGAAATAACATGGAGAAAATAACGCAACTCAAACCTAGTTCTTTCAGAAAAATAGAATTCTATTTTCATTTGAGTTTTCTTCAAACCTAAGACACCCTCTTTCAACTTGACATACATTTAGTCTTTTTACAATCTGAGAGGCCTTCAAAACATAATTAATATCACTGCTGACTTCTAAGTGTCACATTTAATATAAGATGTAGGCAATGTAACACCTTAATGACATCCAAAACCTTATGTTATTTCCTTAGATTCCCCATAGTTTGCATGGAAAGTTAAATTAGAATGGTATCCCAAGGGAAAAACAGCCTAAGTCGAGTAACATCTGAAATCAGCATACTCAAGATGCTGCTAAATAAAAGTAACTAAATGGAGATAATTAGGAATGGAAATTCTTAAATTTGTACTCTAAAGCAGATTACCCACATCTTCAGCCACCCGAATATCACAGCACCCTAAAGCACTTCTTGAACTGGTGTCTTTGCCAATACTTTTTTTTTTCCTCCTGTTTGATGGTTGAGACTTCACAGAATGGACAATATTCCCCTTTCCAGGAAAAGCCTGTAGGTTTTTTCTGGAAAGGGCTCCTTCCCAGTCTGTGGGAAATAAGTCTCCTTCAGGAAAAGGAAGCAACTGACTCTGGGCCTCACAGCCATGAGTGCTCTAACAACTAGACCTTCCCATAAAAGTGGGTGTTACCTATAATAACACAAGTCCTGTAGTTGTGTTTTTAGAAGGAGGATCTCCCACTGTCTTTGGAGTCCACTACAAACCTATGCAGGCGGTTTAGGTGTTCGCGCAGTATTCTATGTGTAACAAGCCCTTTTGGGGACCGAGGAAGAATTTTTTATGTTTCTTGGGCATGAACTGAGTGTAGGACTCCTCAGGACATTCAAGATTAGGTTAGTTCTGAATGTGAGAAAGTTGTGACTTTGCATGCTTACAGAAACATAAAGTAAAAAATGAGCAATGCCTAGAAAATTTTAGTCACATTCTGCCTTAGAATCTGGAATGGCGTTTTCAGATAGCAGTTTGAAATAAGTTGCCCGAGTTCATTTATGGATTGGACCTAAGATCTTATCTTTTGATATCAAAGTTAATCAAGGAGCTTTACCTACAAAGAGAGCTTGAACTGATGTTTCAGCTCTCTAACTTCTCAGGAGATACGGGAGTAAAGCCCAGGGGGAAAAAAAAGGAAAAAAGAAAAAAAAAAAGGTGGGGAGGGGAAAGTGTGAAAAAACTCATAGAGCTATACCACCAAATCTCTGCTTCACTCAGTTTTGACATATTAGAAATAAATACAGCATAAAAAGAACAGGAAGTGACAACTAATCTCTTCCTCTTAAGTGGAAGTATTTCACTGATGTATCATAATTGTTCAACACTGCATATTACTCAGAAAGGTCTGCAAAGGTATGTCTTGTCAGACTCACAGTCATGCTCCCACAGATTACTATGGGGGGTCATGCAACTTCCTTGACTTAGTCCTATAGAACTTGATATTGATCCAAAGGTAAAAAGTAATGGCTTGAGAAGAAGGTACCCTGGATTTCAGTAATAACTACGGTGATTATATTGATTCACATCCAACCTGTACATGTAAACAACAAAGTTCATGGTAGTTACAGACTAAGTAATAAATATCACTGAGATTGCTTCTGCACAATATAAGCGATCCCAGAACAGATAATAAATGTCTCCATCTTTGCTGGCAACTCTGCTCTAAACTGAAATTATGATCAAGGGAGCAGAGGATAAATTAATCTTACATTTCTGTTATTTAAAATCCAGAGCTGAACATGGAAACCTTCAAAATGTTCTGCTTTTGCTGTAAACAAGCTACATCCTATCTTTAGCTCTTTATAATACAATAAAGGAATATGTGAAGATGCAGTAAGGATTTCTCTTCCCTACAGATGCAAGCACAAGAAATTGAGATTTATTTGAAATAAACTAATGAGTTTTCCTCTTCACTTGGAAATAAAGTGTCCTGGAATCTTCACTCCTGGAAGTGAAGACTCTGATAGCAAACATCTATTAGTGAATAAAATAAGATAGGAAGCTTTGGTAAATGGGCCATGTTTTATTTTAAGAGAGTGGCATATAATTTTGAATAGGTTTTATTGCAGTGAAAGGGGGAAAACTCTTCTAGCTGACCACCTGGTCGATTGAGTCAACATGGCATTAAACTAGCAACAAAAGGAGAAAGAGAAAAAATAATCACTCGTTTAGTAGCGAATCGAGATGTTAAGAAGAAGATTCACTAAATCACTATTATACATGAAAAGAATACAGTATTTAATTTCCTATATATGTCTGACAAGAGACTGGCTTCTGAACAGGCAGAATTTGGGCTCATAAATTGCTCATTTATGAGCATAAATTCAATCTTGTTGGTATCACTGAAACCTTGTAGGTAGAATCACATGGTCAGAAAGTCAAAATCAAAAATTACAATCTGCTTAGGAAAGCTTATATAGGCAAAATGAGAAATAAAAGAAATGGAAAGCCTTACCTCCACCTCACTGAAAACTCAGTTCCAAATATTCTCGAATACTTACAAATTGGTATCCTAATGGATAAAACTCAAGCTGTACTAAAGGTGTGTGTTAAAGACTACAACACCCCATTAGGAAAGAGATGTGCTCATTAAGTACTCTCAATAACATACAGAAAAAAAGCCATGAGGAACTTCAGTTTGTGCTAAAAGCCTGGGGTTACTGGTACAAAGCTGGTTTTTGCAATTTGTAAGCACTTAAATCAAACAATTGCCACATCTAAAGAGAATCAAGAATCCGCATACTCTGTGACTGGAATTTTACCTCAAAATTCATTGCAGGAAATAGAGGGGAGCAGATCACAGAACTGAGAGTTAGTCATTGATTAGTTCCAAGTGGTTGTAACTTGTCTACATTTGCAAAAAGATTGAAATCCCAAGTGGTAATATATGTCTGTTTTATACTCTAGAGGTGCCAACTTCACAAAGTGGAAAAAAATTATAAGCCAGTTGCACTGAGGGAGAAGATAAACACCACAATACAATCAATATTTGGGAGCTGCTTAAAAAGATTTTACTAGATTCCCCAAAAGCCTCAGTCTTTGTTAAAAAGCAGCTTTGCCTAAAAGGCAAAGAGAAAACAACAATAAAAAAATCCAATAAAGAGAAAGCTGATAATACTTAGCATAAACTATAAGCTAAAAATTGAAGAAAGGAAAAACACAGACAAATGTATGGCCAGCAGAGCTAGAGAGAATAGTTAGAATTTTTAATAAATCATTGACAATGGCTAATTACCAGATAGAAATAGGAAAAATTGTAATAATATCATTCAACAAATGTTTCTGTTCTGTAGCTGAGGAAAAGACAGATTATACCTATATATGTATATGTACATATTATAAAGACTTTGGATTAGTTTACATTAGGGCAGTAATTAAACTGAACAGCAACTATTGAAGCTGGACATCTTTTAATCAACAAATCTGGATAAGTTTGATGTAAGAGTTTTAAAATAATTGGCTGATATCTGGACAATTAATGCTGAATTTTCAAACTTACAAACATCTTCAGATAATGCTGTATAGATTTCATGAACAAGTGAAAGAAACATTGAATTTGAAACACCTCATTTATCTCCACTTTTTAAAGTGAAAAATCTGTGTATTTAAAAAAAAATAAATTAAAATTACAATCAGTAATCTCCACAGGTTTTGCTTAAATCCTTCAGTTTGTACTTTAGTACACCTGAAATCAGTCATTAGCTGAGACATGATTGCTGCACTGGGAACAATGCTTTAATGACAAGGTGGAGATAATTACAAAATTACTAAGATAATTACAAAAATCAATTTTCACCGAAATCATTGTTTGGTGAATGAGCAAGAATGCAGACATTCTTTTATATATTTAAAATATATTATTCAATAATATTACTTCAAAAATACATAAATAGCTTTGCAATCTTTCTCTTCAAAATTAAATTTATTACTGGACAATCAGTAACTTCAGAGTATAAATGTACATATAATGCTATTATTCAAATATGAATAGTTATATTTACCTGTTCCATTTAATTCTGGTGGAGAAGTTTTTCTTGGCAGCTTGAGCGTTTCCTGACCCACCTAGATTCTTCTGATGAATTTACTCCGAGAGTAACTTGGGGTTTCCATTTGATTGCATACACTGAAATTAATTGTCATTTTAAAAGATACTGGCTTTGCATTGCGCAGCATCTGACCTTTGCAGATTTTGACACCTTGCCTTATATGTTTAGGACTCTGCTACATTTCATTTACAAAAATAGATGTTCAGCTTTTATGTTTGAGCTGTCCTACTGCTAATTTGTAGCCTCATTTCAGACGGTCACTATTTTACTGGCAGAAATAATAAAAACACAAAGTTCTGGTATGTATTCATTACTTCTAAGATGTTTTCAACATGGGAATTAATTATTACAGTAATGGAAATCTTCTTCCATATAATGAATTTTGATGGCATAAAATGCCAGACTGCAGTGCACAGCTGTGCAAGTGTAGTGATATACCATGTAAGTGCCAGTAGCTATCCTGACCTGCGGAAAAGCATTTCTAGCTCGGTATTACTATATCAACTTCGGCTTTCTACTTTTTTTAAATCTTGGCTTTCTTTTTTTCTACAGTTTTCCTGAACTAGTTTTAAATTTATTCCAACAGAATATTTAACATATCAGTTGCCAAATTCCTAGAAGCTACCCCAGCAGTAGCGGGCCTTTTATATTACACATTTCACAGGCTGTGGAACTTAGTAATGCCTATTGTTCTTGACTGAGCTGAGTGCGTCACAAATGGCTTATGTACCTGCAGCAGACATTTATCAACCCTTTGAACCTTTGCCTCTCACTGGATTGTCATCTGAGCTATTACACAAGGATTACACATGTAAGATTCATTATTTCTTAGAGTAACATTACCATTCTGAATGTATGGCTGAACCTATTTGATCCTGGATATCCAGTTTTACTTGGCCATTTTTAAACATTCTGTTTTGCTTGGACTCCATTATTAAATAAATCATATCATTCTGTATCTTTTACTTGTTATTTTCACTATTATGACATTTTCTACTTTGTCGTATCTAAAAATTGTGCATGTCAATGATACATACTAAATAGTCTATAGTCTGTAATTGATGTCTTGGGATCACTATTGAAAATATATTTGTTGGGCAAGGATTCCATTAAGGGTCATATTTAGACTCCAGTCACTTGACCATTTATTAGTCCAGTTAAAGTGTATCATGCTGACTTTCTACTGTTCTTTGTTTTAACGAATCAGTTAAGCCACACCAAGTCCAGTGGAACTGTGAAAGTATTAGTGTCATTGTACAAGTCACTTGGTGGAACCTCATTTGGAAAGTGTGTGGACAGTTCTGGCCACTGTTCTTCAATGAAAATGAGTTCAAACTGGAACAGCTGCTGGGGGAAACAAATAGTATGAACAGACATGCAGGAAGAAATATGAGAGCTCAAGTATTCAGGTTAGCTCAATAAAGCCAGAGAAGGCTTTCACCTTCACTTTTGGTTTCACTCTATAACTGTAGCAGGTGATAGAGAGGAAGAACTGATCACTCCAAAGAACAGTATCAGCACTACAAAAAAAAATGGATATAAACTGTCTGTTAATCAAATTGGAACAGAAAGTAGAAACAGATTTTTAACACAAGATGAATTCTGAAATACCCAAATAGAGTATTAAGAGACAAAAAATCCCCTAACTATGCTTAAGATACAGCTTTATCGGTCTGCGAAAATTATGTTAAACCAAAGAACTTCAGTCTGTAATGTAGCAGACCACATCTGACACGCTGTTCCTAAGCAGTTTATAAAAGTATGTAATATTGACACTTTCACCTTTAGCAAACTAATTTGCCAGAAAACTTTTTCTCTTCTTAGGTATGCTTTGTCTAAACCGCTCCTGTAAGTTGCATGTCAGACCCAACTTCATAACTGCTCCAGTGCCATTCAAAAAATACATTTAGTGTGTAAGCCATTTTCTACTGAAATGGTAAAAAAAGTTTTTAAAAAACCCGTTCCTTATTATATTCTCATAGTTTGCATTCCTGTTTTGGAATGGCATAATGTACCTTCATTCTATTACATGTAAGCACACATTAAACAATTCCAGCCATGCTTATTCATGCTTGTTCATGTTGGGTTTTGGTGCATGCCTCTGAAATCTGACTTTACGGGATGGGTGATATTTTTACGCTACAGAAATCACTTGCAGAATGTAGTAGAAATTCATGGTCATTTTCCTCCATTGTTTTCCACACTTATGTACGAAAACCAGAGTCCTTATTTAAGTTGTAAGGTATAGTTTAAAAGGAAAAATTTTTTTTTCTAACCTTTGACAGACTTTTAGACTAATTTCTGCAGAATTTTGCATTTTAATGGTACTTTAACGTATGAGTACAAAGAGAACATATCGTTTCCAAAAGATGACGGTATGGTATCTGCAGATACAGATTTTGACACTGGTGAGTGGTGTGTAGCATCAGTTCAAGATGAGAAGCTGTAACATCAAAAGAAATTCTCTGAACATGAATCCCGTGGTACAATTGATGCACTGACTGTCTGGATGGAGAGATGACTTAAAGACATGCTATTAATGTACTACAGAGTTGCAAAAAAAAAAAAAAAAGAGGAAAAAAAATCAAAAAGCCCACAAAGAATTGCGGATCTTGCTTACATCTTTCTGCCAATTGTTAGATTTAAAGGAAAAAAACCAAGATCTTTACTTCAGAAAAAAACCCTTACTTAAGTGAGTCAGAGGTTTGTTTAAATAAAACCAGTATAAGTAGGATCACAGTTAACATGCATCCTGAAAAGCAGATGATAAAGTCAAAAGTGAAGCTGAATTTTACTGACAGTTGGATGATATGCATAGCTAGGAACTACGTATATTGTTCTATTGCATTTATTACTATATCTGAGAGGAACTATATTAGTGTTTCATTAAAGTTCATAATTTTGCAAATTTTTGTTTAAAAAACCCACAACAGTCATCACTGAAAACTCACTGAATCAAATGGCATTCTTTTTTGGGAATCAATATTCAGTGAACCACTTAACTGTATTTATTTACTTATTGCACCGGTTCCTGGTGCTAGACTCCTTCCTAAGAAAAAGCCTATGTATTCTATGCTTTTTAATAATTATAATTTAAAATTAAATCATGTCATGGTTACAGCTGGGATTAGTTAACCTTGACTTAACTGGGTTAACCTTGCTAGCAGCTGATATGGGGCTATGTTTTGGATTTGGAATGAGAGCGGTGTTTATAGTGCACTGATGTTTCTGGTTGTTGCTAAGCAGTCGAGGCCTTTTCTGCTCCTCACACCGCATCACCAGCGAGTAGGCTGGGAGCGCACAAAAAGTTGGGAGGTGACACAACCAGGACAGCTGACCCCAACTGACCAAAGAGATATTACATAACATATGACATCATGCTCAGTATATAAAGCTGAGGGAGGAGGGAAGGGGAGGATGTTTGGAATTATGGCGTTTGTCTTCCCCAGTAGCTGTTACACGTGATGGAGCCCTGCTTTCCTGGAGATGGCTGAACACCTGCCTGCTGATGGGAAGCCATGAATGAATTCCTTGTTTTGCTTTGGTTGCATGCGCGGTTTTTGCTCTACCTCCTAAACTGTCTTTATCTCAACCCATGATTTTTTTCCTCCCTTTTACTCTTCAGATTCTCTCCCCAGTCCCACTGGGGGGAGTAAGCAAGTGGCCGCATGGTCCTAGTTTCTGGCTGGAGTTAAACCATGACACACTTCTTATCTGTTTTCTTGGGCACCTGTGAGAGAACGTTTCCTCTAGAGTATAATGATTAATTCTGGCTAGACTTGCATATGTTTGCACTACTACTCAGAACTACTGAAATTACACATCTATATTTACTGGTGCTGAGTTCCAAACTTACCTGATTTCTCACTGCTTCAGACAATCTCAGAGACAAAAACAATTCTGGCCTTCACACAATTATTGAAAAGAAGAACCAGACTGAAAGCAAAATTCATTTTTTTCATGTAATACTCATTAGTCTAGTGGACTTCAAAACTTGTACAGGAATAAAGACACAACAGCCTTCAATTATGAAGACCGAGAGCTCCATCCCTTGACATTTTGCTGATTTATTAATATGCCTGTGGCCTTCATAGCTCTTTTGTCACCACTTAAAGGTACTAATATAATCTCACAGATCCAGTAAGAACTTTCAGAAGATTGTTTCAGACAGAGGTGGAAAAGAGATGTTGGGCTCTGATGTAACAGAACAAAGACTTTGCCACAAAGACTTAGAAAAAATATGACATATTAAGTTCAACTATAGCCAAGTCTCAGTATAGCTCTGCCATTCAGAGCTAAGCAAAATGTATTGCTAACATTCACTTAACTAAAGTGTATCTATTTTGTGATTACAATATAATTTAGATGTAGTTAAGTACCCTCCCAATGACTCATTAATGTTAAGACACTACAGCACAGATGCCAGGTCTCTGTCTTCTCAAAGCAAGTGAGTGGCCTTTCTGGTGACATAGGTATGCACAGCCTTGAAATTGCTTTCAAAAGCAGTACGTCTTGAATTCTTGTCTAACTGGGTAGGGCATAAATAAGAGAAGTGGAGAGCATCCTACTGCAGAAAAGCCTCCTCTATTTACTTTACTTTATCAGGAAACATTGAATTCTTCTCCAGTCCTTGAAAAGCTGTCTAGGTTGTAGATCCCAAGTGGATGGACATTCCCAGCAGCAGCCTGAAGTAGACACCTGGGAACGTATTACAGATTGCTTTTACCCCCAGTTCAATTCTGACTACATCTGGTGTGCCAGCTTTAAGTACTGACTCTGAAGAATTCATGTATCTCAAACAAGACTTGGAAGTCCTTGTTATTTACAACATTTTAAAAAGATGGTTAGATTCCAATCAGTGGCCATCATCTTAGGATCATCTAGTATAACTATTAAATACTTTATTGACTTTTATGAAGTCATCATTTCCAGGTGTATCCTGGGGTGCATCAAAAGAAGCGTGGCCAGCAGGTCAGGGGAACTGATTTTGCCCCTCTACTCTGCTCTTGTGAGACCCCAACTGGAGTACTGCATCCAGCTCTGGAGCCCTCAGCACAGGAAAGATGTGGACCTTTTGGAGTGGGTCCAGAGGAGGACCACAAAAATGATCAGAGGAATGGAGCACCTCTCCTATGAAGAAAGGCTGAAAGAGTTAGGGTTGTTCAGCCAGGAGAAGAGAAGGCTCCAGGGACACCTTATTGCGGCCTTTGAGTATTTAAAGGGGGCTTATAAGAAAGATGGGGACAAATATTTTAGCAGGGCCTGTTGCAACATGACCAGGGATGATGGTTTTAAACTAAAAGAAGGTAGATTCTGACTAGATATATGGATGAAATTTTTTTACAATGGGGGTGATGAAACACTGGAGCAGGTTTCCCAGAGAGGTGGTAGATGCTCCATCCATGGAAACATTTAAGGTCAGGTTGGAGTGGGCTCTGAGCAACCTGATGTAGTTGAAGATGTCCCTTCTCATTGCAGAGGGGTTTGACTAGATGACCTTTAAAGGTCCTTTCCAACCCAAACTATTCTATGATTCTATGAAGACACACATGCTTTACAGATGATGTTTAAAGACCTATTCATGGCTAACCTTTTCACTTGTTTGTTTTCATAGAACAAGTTTCAGAAAGTTTTCTCCAAAGGGCACCTCAGCAAAGATGAATCCAAGCCACAAACTGACAATTCTCATCACATTTAAGCAGCAGGAAACCTAAAAAAAAAAAAAAAAAAAAAATTCATAAAACTATCCAAATTAAAAAGGGTCTTTCCAAGGCCTTGACATAGAATGATTGTCTCCCACCTCCACTCTTATCCCACTGCACTACTCCATTCAGAAGTGTACAAGGAAACATGTGATTTCTCCTGACTCCTGAAGTAGCTGTTTTGAATAGTGATTAATAGAGTATGGGAAAGGAGCTTCTCCAGAGTGTCTTGTTTGTGCTAATAACACTACAACTACATTAACAATTCAGTTGGGAGCAATAGTACCAGTTTTTAGCAAGTCCGCTGGCTGTCCCCACTTATGACATAGCATTTCAGTTCAGTAGTTTTGGTGTACTCTAGCTAAATTTCTCTAAGTAGAAACTAAACCATAAATTTTTCTCTGAGTTGACACCGAATGCTCTGTAGCACCCAAAGGGAACATAGGGGTCAAGCATTCATTGGTCCTTTCGTTACATTTGAGCCATGTGCATTGTGGGGACACTCAGTATAGGGGACCAGAATTAACTCAGACTGATCTGAAGTAAATTCTTGAACTTCATACAGTGTAGCTTCAGGCACTTCAGCACCAACTGCTTTAAAGTACTGATCCTCTGCCATGTCCTAGAAACAAACTTATGACCATTTAAATTCTTGGATCCGAAGTCCTACAAAAGTATAATCATAGACCAGGGTCTTCAGTTAAATAAATGCTGGGTTTGGGAAATGGGAACAGTGCAGTGTGAAGAGGGATGTGCTTTACCTCTATCTGTTCTACTTTTCATGCTTGGCTCTTCAGATGCAACCAACCATATGCTAGGACTCTGTATCATGTCAACCTTTCTTTTGACTTTATCAGC
Source organism: Burhinus oedicnemus (assembly GCA_008921705.1). Classification (NCBI taxonomy): domain Eukaryota; kingdom Metazoa; phylum Chordata; class Aves; order Charadriiformes; family Burhinidae; genus Burhinus; species Burhinus oedicnemus. The sequence goes on along the minus strand of VFFE01007546.1, from coordinate 683,105 downwards.
CACGATAGGAAGATCTGTAGTAGACAGCTTTAGATTGTGGATCAGCAATTTGGGTGCACGTTGCCAGTAGGTGTTGCCTGCTTTACTTGCCATTGAACAGGCACTTCTGGAAGATAACAAAGATGTGAGCGTAACAGCACATATGCATGAACACAGCAGTAAAGAAGAGTATTTAAAAGTTTCGCTTAACAGTATAATCACAGGCTTATACTGTACTTTTCTATGACCTAATTGTAATAATTCAATCTATTACATTTAGAAGTCGTGAAAATAAGTTTAAACTAACAGTAGATAATTATTCACCTTCCAGAGACATTCTAAATGAAAGAAACAGTTTATTTCAAAGAAACAATATGTTAAGACTACCTACCTTTTTTAAATCAATGAAACAGCTAGTATCCAATTATTTTGATTAGAATCACAGCTAGCACCATTCAGAAACCTCACAACCTTCTTGTGAAAGGTTAAAGTTATTAAAAAGAAAGAGAACTGCATGGATGTGCTAATTTTCTTACATTAAGAGAACAATATCTTCCTGTAATAAAGGAATCTTACTTTTCTTTGACTAATTTATCTAGCTGCTTTGTAGAGGGAAAAGCACTCTCCAAAATGTTGTTTTCAGTTCTTCCCAATGTACCATTTTGGGGCTGTTACCTCTAATTGCATTACAAGTTGGGGTTTTTTGTTTGTCAGGAAAGTTGTTAACAGAATCAGTGATAACAGCATGTTGTAAGAATTAACACAAATTTTTGAACAATTTAAGGGAGTCATTAACTCAGTTTGCTAATCCAGTGGGAAATTTCCTGGTTCAAATGGTAGGAAAGGATAACATGAATTATAATGTGGGAAATATTCTCTCTATAGTCTGATTGTTTGCTGTCACATGCAAATAATCATGAATACATCAATCTACTAATTGCTAATCAGACCCCACGCTGTTTTAATAAATTCATCTACTAAGGTTGTTCTGTCAATATTTAATTATGCAGCTTAATATAATGACTGTTCCTGTTAACATCTGTTCATAACAAATATGGAATTCAGACATTTTGTAACACAACATTGTTTTTCTTCACAGGGAAGTGGTGTTTAAACAGTGTTTTCCTTTACACAGCAAATATTATCTAAGACGTTCAACAGTTTACAATACCATCCATTTTGAATGTAGCAGCACTTACATAACAGCCTTGAAGCTGCACTGTTTTGGGTACTATAAGTATGCATTTGAATCGTTGGCTTAGATGTTAAGTTTATCACAAAACCTGTGTTACAAGTTGTGTAACAAAATTATATAACAAAGAACACATTATGCTGTGGCAAAATGCAACTGTCTGAAAATTTTTCAAATTTGCCCGTTTTTCAAAGTGATTTCAATTTGCTTATGTGGTCATCCCCCAATTTAAATCGTCAAATAAAGCCAAATAAAGTGAACCTTCTGTTGTGTGCAATACAGTAATTGACATTAGATTTACTAGAATTCAGGTTAATAAAATGCTAATTTTAATGAAGTTTTACAGTTTTCTTTGTTGTCTGTCTTTTAAAGTGTAATTATGCAATATCTCAGACACAAGAACTTCATATGTATATTTGCATATTGACCACATTAATTCTCCACTATATGTAAGATCCTTGGAATTTTATTCATTATAATGCAAATTGGCTGACAAACCATCAGTAAAAAGCATCAGATGTACTTCATTTAAAGCATATAAATGCAATTAATAGCACTTTATTCACTCAAAAGATAAGTGACTACACGAAATCTTAAGGAATGATCATGGTTTGGTTTCATTAAAAGTTTAATAACTGGAGAACTTGCTACATTAGTACATTCAGCAGTTATTTCTACTCTGCTTAATAGAGATAGGAGTGTTTTGGAAAGAGAAGAAAAGTAAGTATATATTTATTCTTATACTCATAAGTATAAAAGGTGTTTTCATTTAAGTACACCACCAGATTTTAATGAAGCGTTAGAATACATCCGTTATTACTTACATATTAAACTAAATAGACTTTATGGACCCTATACATGGCACTTGACGCCTCTATTTCCACACCTACTTTCTACATAATTTATCTCCTTTTTTCTTTTTTATTGATTAAGTAAAAAATCATATTTTTATTCAATAGACTTCATATAGATAATGTTTTTAATTTTGAGTTTTTTACAGAGCTTGTTTTTTGCAGAGCTGAGTCACAGTGCACAAATCACAGTAGAGCTGCCAACTCTTGATTTGGAGAGGGGGTAGGAAAAAATGCAGAAAAATACTTTTCAAAATTTTTGTTCAGAAAAGGGGTACACATAGCGGTCTGTGGAAAATTTAGATAAGCAGAAAAATCACTTTGTCATAGTTTAATACGAGGCCATTGTGTGGGTTTGGGTTGGGGTTTTTTTTCCCCACTTTGAAGCAAACACAATAGAAAAAGTAATGGGGCGGTAGTGAGGGAAAGGGTGAATGGAAAGACTGTCCTGCTGCCAAAAACTGTCATGCTGCCAAAAACTGTCATGTCACACCACAGCCTGTTAGCTTTATCAGATGTATGCACAATAAATACTTTCTCTATGATATGCAATTTAGAAAATGCTGTGACACTCTTGAAAATGTGAATGGCAGGAAGGCCATTTAGGCTTAGAAGAATGTCCTAAACTAGATACATAAATAACAGGGTCATGTGTGAAGGAAGCCCTCTGGAAGACAAAATGCCCTATCTTTTAGATTTTAACTGAATTAATTGGATTAAAAAAAAAAAAGCAGGTAAGTAAGAGATGCCGTGAAGCTGTCTTAAACACAGAGGAAGAGAAGATTTGTCCTTTGAAAGCCAAACCCTCACTGGGGAGCCAGACTTACTGGGACACAAAAGAGCAATTCCCCTAAAAGTTAGTTAAGTCACTGGACTCAGTAAAGAGGAACTGTATGCTTTATTATTCCTTGTGGTAAGAGTAATTCTGATTGTGTAATAAAAAATTAACCCTGTACTGGAATAGAGTTCTGTAAATTCAGCTGGTGCTCCGTATAATAACACAGGTTACTTTGGAGAGAATAAGACACAGCAACTGTTCAGAAAAAACATTAATTTAAATCAAATGTTGTTGGAGGTCAACCTGAGATGTTTGCAATCAGGCACCTATTTGGATGTCTCAGGAAGCAGTATTTGTTTCATATTAGTTTGCAACTGGGGATCTGACTGTATCAACTGTTAGGTATAAAGCCAGCTCTCTTGATAAACATTAGCCAGTGGAGGACAGGAACGCAGTTCAAGCAAGATTCAAATGGCCAGAGGATCTATTTTTAGTATGGGTAGTTCAGCGAGAATAAATCTTACCCCTACTCACTGCAGACCTACATGAGATGCAGACAGTTCTGCAGCTCTTCAGCTTTCTAGTCTGGCAAGTACTTGTCTTAAAGCTGTATAACTTAGAATACTAACTATAACCTCTGTTTTTGTTCATTAGCCTTTAATTTGTTAGCATTTAGTGGTTTAGATGCCTTTTTGAAGTGAATTTCCTGATCAACCTCATTTACCAAGTTTGCAACAAGAAACAAATTCAAAGGACACAAGCAGGATTTTTTTCAGAGCGAACAGAACTAGAAGAGGGGCTACTGGAGTGCAACTAGTGCACTCCAACCTCTGTGCACACTAAATCCATAGGACAAGACTAGAGCTGAAGTAAAAACTCACCAAAAACCAGATAGAATGGACCTTGTGTCCATAGTACGGTTTTACTCCACAAAAATGCTCCTACAGTTCTGTACTACCTTTTAATATAAATATAACCTTACAGGACTCATGATTTGCAACAGTTAGTCCTGTTCCTCAAGTGAGAAAAGTGGTATGTTAACATGGCCATAAAGATTCAGAGCAGGAGATAGTTCACATCCCACAGGCTTATAGGACAGGTGAAATCCTGACTGTGATTCTCTGCCCCTTTGTAAATGTAAGCTCTGAGATATCTAATACCTTCAAGATCTCTTGAATGGTAGGGAACAGGAAAATGCAAGTCCTGTAGTGATGGAGATCTTAGTATTCTTATTTTTATAATTAATTCACTTTGAATTTTAAATTACTACAGCAAAGTATTTGTTTCCAATATCACTATTTTTTCTCACTCAAATACTTTTGAAATCAACCTTTGTTCTTGTTATTGTATTTTCTTATCTTAAATCATGTATGACAAATTCCAGGCAAAAGTTATTTGTCCTTCTATAATAATAGAAAAAATACCATTATTCATTTAATTGTCTATATTACAAAATTCCAAATTACTTTCAGTGTTACACTGGTTCAGATCTCCAACTGACATAAAATGACATCTCTTTTTTCCCTTGCTAGACAAACAATCTAATAATGCTCAATTAAATGTTCTGAGGATGTCAAAGGCTATAAATCTTCAGGTAACTGTAACGGACATCCAGTCTTTTCCCATATATAACAAGCTTTATCAGTTGTTCCCTGTTTGAATAAAACATATTGAAATTTTATCATGACTGAGGAACATCCATTTTTTATTCAAAAATTTGCCATCAAGAGAGGTAATTCTTTATGTTATTTCACCAGTTAATTGCTGTCACTATTCAAAACAGTATCTTAATTCTCGTCTAAATATACTTCCTAACACTAAGCTTTGGCTCACTTTTAGTCTAGTACCTTGAAGAACCCTCTGTGACCAAATACCTGTTTTCCACATATGTATTACACTCAAATGAGCTCATAATCTTTAAACTTTGAATTCCCCATGGACTCTTGAAAAAGGAAAGTGTCATAGTTGCTCAGCATCTTTCCTGTTTGAAATTAGATGTCTGGATGTGTGAATCAAATCCATCTTGCTAAGTAAGTATTCAGGTTCATAAGTTCAGGATAAAAGCAAACAGTAGTAACCCTGGTTCTCTAGCCTCCTGCTTATGACATGCAATTGTGAAATAGAAAATCATGTTATTATGATATGAGTGTCATCATTGCGATTAGCCACATTTGAAAAAAGTGGACCTTTTTATTTGACTGTTGTTATTTCTGACCTACCATGAGGAAATAATATGTGTTGTTGATGTTGTTGTTTAGCATCTAAGTTAAACATTTCTGCCTCAAGGGCAGCCAGATATCATACGTATATCCCAACACTCCTTACTTCATATTTGCTAAATGTGTATTGGCCCTCTGCTCTGCATGCATGGGATATCATTTAGAGGCATCCAATTACTTAATGATCTTCATAAGAGTCCTAGTGGTTTACTTAGAATCACAGAATCATAGAATGGTTTGGTTTAGAAGGGACCTTTAAAGGTCATCTAGTCCAACTCTCCTGCAATGGGCGGGGACATCTTCAACTAGATCAGGACTCCACCCTAGAAGTTAACACTTAGAAGTGAATGAAAGTAATGCTACAATTTAACTAATAAAACTTTTTACTGAACCCATCTTCACTGAAGATGTGTTAGCTAGTAATTAATGATTAACCCATGACATTTTAACATTTTAACTGATTTTTTAATCTTTTTGGCTTAATATGACAAAATCTGTTTTTTAAAAAAACGTTGTTAACAATCTACTTATATGCTTCCTTAGTTCTTAATGAAAATAATCTCATGTCAGCTAATCCATTGTTTTTCACAAAATTGTTGTCAAGATGGTTAGCTTACTTTAAAAAAATATTAAAATTTGACATCACTTCAGCTATAGAACTACTTCAGCACTCCAAATACAAAAGTTCAGAAGAATTTTCTGCTCATATGTGTTTTTTTAATATTCTTTGGCATTTCTATAGTTCTTTTCTTTGATGTATACTTTCTGAAAATAGGACCAAAATTGACTGGCATTTCAGTCTGTAGCATAATTCTAAAATACAATACTTAATCTCAGCTACCCTGAAGTTTAATTCTGCCTCAGAAAATCAGTGTTTACTTACTCTTATAAGAATTCTAAAACAAGGCATGTCAACGTTGTCTGGAATTCTAGAGCAGGTAATGAGGTATACCTCATCCAGTGAAATTATGGGAAGAATTTATATAGAAAAGCTGTAATTAGTTATATTGGATTTTAGCCAATGTATGCAAGTTAATAGTTTTATTAAATGAGTCTTGGGAGCTTTAGTAATTTGAGAAGTTTTAGACAATGTTTTTTTATATCACAAAAAATGGTATCTCTCTTTGTGCCATCCAGCTCACTGGAGAGAATGCACTGGAGAGAAATGACACTAACTGGCCAACGTCATTTGCTGTGACACCTTTAAATTTTCTGAAGCTTTCCTACCTCGGTGTTAAAATTAGCCCATGCTTATTTAGTTCTTTATGAGATTTCAAGAGACTACATTTACAATTACATGTTAACTTACCATTTACTTTCTATTTATAGAAAGTATGTAGAATAAATTACAACCAATAATTTTTATTTATGTAAAGAGAACCCTGCTATTTTATTTTGGCTACTTAAAGCCCTAAAATTCATATCTGTTCTTGACATTAATTGGACATGGAATTCTATTTTTTTTCACCGTTAAGATACTGCAGTGGAAAAGAAGAAATCTTGATCTTATAGTTTACACTGAATGTACTTTACTGTAGGGCACCTGAAGACTGCCTGTGGCTGGAATGTTCATTTCCCTCTACATTGCAGGTTCTAGGACATCTCTAGAGCATCGCGGATCCATGTAGTGCACGTTCATGAAAACATTTATTATAACAGCATTTGTGGTACCTCCGTCAGAACACTTTTTGCATGAACCACTTTATAAAGGACTTTGTTTGTGCCTACTTAACAACTATAGTGATCTATCTTCATCAGAAAGCTTCCGTTAAGGTAGGGGAAAGATGAAGACCTCAACAGGTTACATCTTTATTAGCAAAGAAAACAAATATGACAGGAAGTGTCCTCTGTTTCTAAAAACACATGGCACAACCCAAGTCTAAAGGCGTGACCTAACTCATGTACATACACACAAACTATCTCTTTGTCTCAAAAAACCCAACTCATAAACGAAAAGAAAATACAGACAAACTGGGCCACCAAACCTAGAGTGGCTGCATCTAAACTGTCAATTCAGAATATTCCCTGATATGAGTTCTTTTCCAAAATGTCCCTCCATAACACTTCCAAAATCATAGAAGTATTCACTGGAAGGGACCTCTGGAAGACATCTAGTCCAGCCCCCTACTAGAAGCAGGACTGTCACCAACACTGTATCAGGTCAGCCACAGATTGGTCTAGTAGTGTCCTTGAAAATCTTCAAGAGTAGAGATTACAAAACCTCTCTGGACAACATTCTGGGCAATCTGTTATTACATTGTACTTCTTTCCTAGAGAAAAAACTTTTCCCCAGTAACCAAGATGAGCCTCCCAAGCTGCAACTTCTGGCCATTGCTCCTTATTGTATTGCCTGCTTCTGTTGGAAACAGCTTGGGTGAACCATTCATGTAACTGCCCTTCAAGTAGGTGCAGGCTGCTATTAGATCACCCTGTTGCTCTTCTTCTGGGCAGATATTTTCACTGCAGTCTAAGCAATTATATCGGGCAAGAATGCCCACTTTTATCAGGTTGGTGCTTTGCAAATACAGTCACTCTGTGCACAGGAATTAAAAGTTAGTCCACAAGGTAGCCTACAAATATGTGTATACTGCCATCAGAAAGGAAAAGAAGTCAACTGTCATTATGGTGCATCCATTGAGCATATACCTGTTGTTAGTCAGTCTAGTGGTAAGGAAAATGTAGACCATAAGAGCTACTCAGCTTAAAATAGTATAGTCATAGTGTAAATTAGTGGCTGAATGTTCTTAATCTGCTGATAAGTATTTGAAGAAAAACGTTCTTTGGGGATATAAGGCTGGCATGAAGAACTTGACTTCTAGAATAGGTTCTGGCAATTCGGGATTGAGGTATGTCAGGTCTGAATGGACAGGATGAATTATAAGGGCCAGAAACACATATCGTTTTAACTCCTAATATACGGAAATGGTATTTTCTAATGGTGTGCCTGTGGCTAGACAGTGTGCCCAGTTAGAGTATCTGGTCCTACATTGTCTCAAAAGCCAGGATATTTGCAGCAATACAAAACACCTTTTCTTCTGTTGTATTCCCATCATTCGTCCCTCTTCTTTCATTCATCATTCATAGACATGTGAATCATATTCTTTTATGAGAGCAATCATATTCTTTTATGAGAGCCAAAAGAGAGCAAAATTTTTGAGTTACAAAGGAGAGGTTACTGTTCATAGGCCACCAGGGATGGGATCAATATTTGACACTCCAGAGGGCCGTGCTGCCATCCAGCGTGACCTGGACAGGCTGGAGTGCTGGGCAGAGAAGAACCTAATGAGGTTCAACAAGAGCAAGTGTAGGGTCCTGCACCTGGGGAGGAAGAATGCTAGGCACCAATATAGGTTAGGGGTGGATCTGAGGAGAAGGATCTGGGGGTCCTGGTAGATAGTAAATTATCCATGAGCCAGCAATGTGCCCTTGTCGCCAGGAAAGCCAATGGAATCCTGGGCTGCATAGGGAAGAGTGTGGCCAGTAGGTCCAGGGAGGTCATTCTCCCCCTCTACTCGGCACTGGTGAGGCCACCACTGGAATACTGTGTCCAGTTCTGGGCTCCCAGCTCAAGCAGGACAGGGAACTACTGGAGAGAGTCCAGCGTAGGGCAATAAAAATGACTGGGGAATTGGAGCACCTCCCTTAGGAGGAAAGGCTGAGAGAGCTGGGGCTCTTTAGCCTGGAGAAGAGAAGATTGAGGGGAGACCTTATTCTTGCTTCTAAGTATCTAAAGGGTGGGTTGAAGGAGGATGGAGGCAGACTCTTTTCAGTGGTTCCCAGGGACAGGACGAGGGGCAACGGGCACAAGTTGGAACATAGGAAGTTCCATTCAAACCTAAGAAAAAACTTCTTTATGGTTAGGGTGACAGAGCACTGGAACAGGCTGCCCAGGGAGGTTGTGGAGTCCCCTTCTCTGGAGATTTTCAAGACCCGCCTGGATGCAGTCCTGAGTAATGTGCTCTAGGCATTTCTGGGTCAGCAGGGGAGTTGGACTAGATGATCTCTAGAGGTCCCTTCCAACTCTGAAAATTCTGTGATTCTGTGATTCTGTGATAATAACCAGCTGCTGCTAATATGAATGACAGTTTGCTGTTCTTTCAAAACAGAAATCTAACAGTCCAGTCTTCCTTCTTCTCATCCTTAAAAAGATTCTGCTTATTTTGTTTGCTTCCCTACCACAGCCTCTTTCATCTTGTCATCCCTTTTGTCTTCCAGAGTAGGCAACGGTAATGTGGGAAAATAGAAAGGCTTTATACTACCATGATTATTCTATAGTTTGTTCCTTGAGTCACTGCTGAAGCAAGAATACTGGCAATTTCTCAAAATGCTTTCATTTGCCTTTTCTGATAGATAAAGTTTTGTGAGGTCTTTTTTGTTTGGTTTTGTTTATTTAGTAAATCAGAGAAGCCCTAGAAGAAAGTAATAATTAAATATAACACTTTTCCTGTTGATGAAGCCTATCACAAGGAAAATCTTGTAGATACACTAGTAGCCATTGGCAAGCTCTAAACTCACTTTAATTATAAATCCTCAAGGACTGTACAAAGGTGGAAAGGACAGCTTGTACCTGTCTGCTCTTCCTGACATCCAGTACAATGACATTTGACTCTGTGTGAGGTGAAACTAGTGCATAACCTCAATACACTCTGCATTTACATACTGCTACCAGGAAAAAAGTTGTTGGTCGCTTTTAAGTGAGTATTCTGAGATAGTGGCAGTCAATAATGCAAATTGAGGTTTCCACGTACTTTTCTTCTGTGACCTGTTCGTCTTTTTTTATCACCAGGAGTTATCAAGGCTGATTTTTCAAAATGTGTTTTCCTATGGTTCTTGACAATAATGAAAACCTGTAAGTTAAAGGACAGAGGGTAAGAATGCACAGAGGGCATGATTCTTAGGCAACCTAGTATGTTAATGATAGATTTAAACAGTCTTTATAACTGGAGACCTTTGAGTTGATATATGACCTTGCAAAAGAGCAATTCATTATCGTTCTTGCAATGGCAGCTTCAAAAAAGCCATCAATAACTGCTTGGCAGTTAACGCAAAAGAGTTAGCAGAGAGAGCAAATAACATGGTCTTACAGTCAAGGAAACACTGGAAAATATGCAAGCTTCTACCAGGATTGCATATTCAGCTCTGAACCAATTAACCTAATAAAAGATAATTGAATAAGAGAATAAAACTATTGTACTCATCTAGAAGACTAAAGAGTTTATTTGACATTATTTCTGTATTGCATTTGTTACTCTTACCCTGTATGAAGGATGAAGTACTGCCATCTCCATTTCCATGGGACACACTTCATTGGAGTATTTCTTTATTTGGGACATCTCCCAGAGAAACAATTTGGCTGAAAGGCAAAGTGTTCTACTTAATTCTGTATATCAGTGCAGCCAAAACCATCCTTCTTCTCCCACTGAAGTCAAAGACAAAAATTCCAATGATTTCGGTATTGCAGAGATGTTGATAAAGTTGATGAAGAGTGAACTAAGTATGAAGAATAGGGTATGCCTTTTTTTTTAAAGACAGAAAGATTCTTTCTGTACCGAAGAGTCAGATCCAAAAAGGAACTTGTTCACCTAAGAGTTAGATGATGAAACTTTTAGACAACAGAACCCTGGAAGAGAACACAGAATGCTGTGTTAGGCACCTGTGCTACACTTGAGAACCAATGTTGAATGGGGTCTGAAACACATAGCATCAACAATTAATGCAGTTAATGCCAGTGTATTGTTAACCACTTACCAGTAGAAAATATGAATTCAGAGTGTTTCTGAAGTGCCATCCTTTTCTTAGGCCTGGTTATTATCCTACAAGGCTGTAGAGTCATGCATCTCTATCTCTCTGATACTTTTTTCAGTTTAATTGCAAGGACTCTGTTGTTTCAGAGAGGTGAACAGTACTTACTCTTCTCTCAAAATATGCAGGAAGAGTATTTTTGTTGAAGTTCTGTCACAGTTCAGCAAAGATTATGAGTTTCGGAAAAACAGAATGGTTTTGTGCAGCTGAAAACAATGTTAGATTCCAGAATTTTTACTGTAATAGTTTTTATATAATTTGCATTAAAGATTTGTTAGAGAAGAAGTACGAAGACTCTGTAACAAGACAAAATGCAGGTTAATATTCTGTCACTATGCTCTTGTTTGTACTTTTGCTAGCTCACTGAATTTGGTGGCTTTGTCCCCACTGAGTGATATGATTTTGAAAAAAGGAAAGGGGGATATCTGTATTCAGATAAGTGTATAAGCTGGTGGTTAATTTTTCGATATGGTTGTGGTTTTTCTCCTCCTCAAGCTGAGAAGAGTTCATACCTCCGGTTAATGCTATGACAATGCTATGATAAGCATTTATGCACATAAACTAAAAGCTTTTTCTCTAGATGTATTTGATAATAAAATGCTCATTTTAATTTTTTTGAGGCTCATGTGAGAGTAGAAAGTATCATAGAAGGGCAACTGTAGACTAAAACCCTTGGGGAACTTAGATTCGTTTATGTTCTTCATATAATAGATTTTCTTTATATTTTATGCCTTTTTCTTAGGGAAGACTGTTACTTCAATTAGACAATAAATAACAAAAATGTTTTCATTTACTTCAATATAATTAATTCGAGTACTTGCTGGAGCGATTGAAATAAGGTTCTGACTCTCAGAACAGACATTTATTTAGGATGATAGGTTGCCAACAAGCATGATTCTAAAACACTTAAATATTCCAGTCAGGCACCCATACAGAGACCAAATCCCAGTTTTCAGCACTCTATTGTGCACTAATGAAACAATAATCATATTGTTTCCCTCCCTGTCTCAACTGTCATACTTTTTGAGTAGCTGAACATTTATACTTCATGATTAGGTTATTTTCTTATTGGGAGATAAAGTTCTTGACAGGAACACAGTGTATTCTACTCTAGTCTAAATTTATTTCAAATATGTATGCTTTTGAGGAGAGATATTGGATAGCAATGCCAAATCAGAGCTCAGAATTGATACAGACAGAACTCATTAAAGCAAATCTGAAAGACTTTTATCCCAGACTGTTTTACAGGTGTGATTATTCTTTAGCTCACACTAGTGTTATATGTTATAGCAATACCGCTGAAACTTGTATCAGTGTTGAAAACAACTATATACTATTAAATAGAGTCAATCCTTATCCTTTCACTGCATAGAACTTGCTGATCATTTAATATCTGGTATAATTTTGTTGACCCAGATAAGCCAGGAATCTGCCTCTGTGTTACTATGTGTTTATTGAAAGACAGATACCAAAACAGAAAATAGTTGAAATTCATCATATGTTCTTTTGTCTTCTGCAGTCATTTTTTCCCATGTAAACTATGGTGCAAGAAGGCTGACGTATGCACAGGTCACGACACAGTACATGCTTCTCACAAGAATGTCATGCACATAGTCCTAAGAGTGGTGGAGCACTTAAAGGTTTCTCGGTTTAGACACAGCATGGTAGCCTCAGAGCATATAACCTGTATGGCAGCATGGTCCAACAGAGGACAGTTCAAACTCCCACTTCTAAACACCTGGTTCTGAGCAATAGTAAAGTCAAAATCATAAAACTTGGAAATCCAGTGATTCAGTTTCTCAAATAGCATCATACACATCCCGATACTTGTGTGATATCTGATAAAAAAAACCAACCAGTTGTCACACCCAATTCTTGGCTTCATTTCGTCTACCAGACTTTTTTTCTTTAACCCCAATAAGGGTTTCAAGTTTCATAAAAAGTAAAATAGAAAAACTGCAATATGCTGGTACTTAGACCCAGTCAAGGACTTAATCACCTAAAGAAAGGCTCAAGAGAAAATGAGGGACCTAATCTAAAATTATTTTCCAGTTATCTTTGTGTCGCTTGCTACCAACTCACATTGTAAGTGGATTCCACAAACACCCTTTAAAAAAATTGATGTTGTCCAGTTTACTAAAATCCTACTTCTGTACATGCCCAGCTCTGCCCTGACTAAACAGCTTAGGGAACACCTCAGCTTAGTCAGGATTTAGAATATGAGGATGTCAAACTGTTAGGACGTAGCAGAGGCCAGCTGCTCCCTCGGGGCAGGGAGATGGCAGCCAGGGTGGACAAAGCAACCGACAGGACGGGCAGCCAGAGCCTGTCCCAGCCCCGGGCACCAGGCACCTCCCTGGGGATGGGGATGGGCAGAGGCCAAGCTGGGATATATTATCCCACGGGTGGGAGTCAGGATCCAGCCTGGTGAGCATATCCAGTGTCAGACATAGCCCCAGGACAGACGGGCTCAGAAATCTGCTCATGAGTCGGGGTCAGGATCAGCAGTGCCCACGGCCAGGCCCATGGATGGCTGCAACGCAGCTGGAGCTGAAGGCTGGTAAACCTACAGCCTATCTCCAACAGGGACTGATGGACCCAACCTGAGCTGAAATGGGGCTCCCCGCCCCATGGATGTGCGTGTAAGGGTCCCAAGTTGAGGCTGCTCAGGACCATTAAAGCTCATCAGTGCCCTCAGGACCTTGATATAAGTTGCCTTCCAGAGGCAATGAAGGAAGAGCATTCACAGAGCTTGCCTTGCTGTGTCAACTGGATTTATCCTTTGTGTTCAGCTTTTCTTACTGGCAAACTAAAACAGCTTCCCATTTAGCATTTTTGCTTCTGCTTTTGGAAGTGTCTTATTCTCCCAATGCTTTCAACAGAAGGGCTAGAGAATAGGAATCAAGCCCCTGAAAGTAAGGTATTGTATCACTGTGTATGACTGTAGGTATTTCCATTTCCGTCTAGTTTACGTAGTTACCATCAAGGCATGAAAAAGCCACCCATAAAGTTGGACGTAGTGTTTTGGAGTAGTGTTTTCAGACTTTTATATATATATATATATATAGATAATTGTCAGTTTTGGGGTTTTTTTGCAGTGCATTTACAATTTTATAATATTCCTGAGTTTTGCCACATGATTTTTTACCGAGTATTTGTGTACTTCTCAGGAACTACTGCAATCATCCAAACATAGATCAGACATTAGTAAGCGTGAGGCCAGATCTGCTATATCTGTGCCCACTACTGCCCTGGAAGTCACCTAACATGTTGGATTACACAGTTCTTACTTTTGCTTGGTTTTGTGCCACTGTGACACTACCAGAAGGTGATAACAGGAGTCTCTTACCTTATTTCACGAACAAATGAAAATTTTTCTTTCCAAAGAAACAAGAGGTATATCCTTCTGATATTTCTTTTCTTCTAGTTTACTGCTGTGGCAGAGAAAGGATAAGTTTTAGATGTAGTATCTTCCTTTGAATATATATCATTCCTTTTTTATGACATACCTTCTTGTGACTTTTTTTTTCTCTACACATTTTATATTTTAATTTTCCTTTTTAAATTTGATGATTAATTTTTTTCTGAGAAGACAAAATATAAATTTATTTTTAAAAAAGGAAAAAATAATATATGAGGTGATGATTGGCCTTTTTTAGATAATGCCTGTTCTAATATTTAAACAATCTCTCTCTCTTACTAAACTGAACTTGGTCATCTGCATTAACTGCAAATCATACCTTTCCCTTAGGGAGTATATCTTTTTTCAGTTTGTTTGTGGTGTTACACAGCTTTTGAAGTCAATAGAGCCAGAATAATGAATGCCGTTAAAACCCAGAGCCCATGGTATGATATAGTACCTGAAGCAACCACCTGCCTTGAAAGTCATGCAGTATTTTCCCAGCTATGGTGGGATTGTTGGGTGACTTTAGGCTGTATTGGGTTTACATGGCAAGATTTTGGTAATGGGGAGGCTGCAGCGTGGCTTCTGTGGGAACAGGCCAGGGGCTGTCTGCATGACAGAGTGCCAGTTCCAGCCAGCTCCAAAATGAACCTGCCACTGGCCAAAGCTGAGCCCATCAGCAATGCTGGTGGTGTCTCTGTGACAACGTATTTAATAAATGATAAAAAACAATGTGCAGCAGCTGTGAGAGAGGGAAGTGAGAAGAATATGACAGAAACAATCGTGCAGACACGAAGGTCAGTGAAGAAAGAGCAGGAGAACATGCTCCGTGCATCGGAGCAGAGATTGCCCTGCAGCCTTTGGAAAAGACTATGGTGACACAGGCTGGCCTCTTGCAGCCCATGGAGAACTACACTGAAGCAGATTAATTCACATTACAGTCTGTGGAGGACCCCATGCCACAGCAGGTGGAGATGCCCTGAAGGAAGCTGCAGCCCATGGAGAGCCCATATATGAGCAGAATCCTAGCAGGAGCTGTGGTGCAAGGAGAGGAGCCTATGCAGAAGCAGATTTTCTGGCAGGAACTGTGGCCTGTAGGGGACCCACACTGGTGCCGTCTGTTCCTGAACAACTGTACCATATGGAAAGGGTCCAAGCAGTTCTTGAAGGACTTCAGCCCATGGGAAGGGCCCATTTTGAAGAAGTTTGAGAAGGACTGTATACCATGGGAAGGACCCCATGCTGGAGCAGAGGAAAAGTGTATGGGGGAAGGAGCAGCAGAAAGGAACTGCTATCACCTGATGGCAACCTCCATTCCCCACCACCCCTGCACTGCTTGGGGCAAGGGGAGGAGAGGCAGAGGAGTCAGAAATTAAGGAGTGAAGTTGAGCCTGGGAAAAGGGGTGGGTGGAGGGAATGTGGCTTTTGTTTTGTCTTTATTTCTCACCATTCTACTTTATTTTTATTTTTTTAAACAAATTAAATTAATTTTCCCCAAGTCAAGTCTGTTTTGTCAGTGACTGTAACTGGTAAGCAGTCTCCCTGTCCTTATCTAAATCCATGAGGTTGTCCATCTTATTTTCTCTTGTCTTGTTGAGGAGGGAGAGTGAGAGAGTGGCTAGGTGGTGTCTGGCAGTCAGCCAAGGTCAACCCACCACATGGGCAAATAATCAAACAATTTAAAAATTGCAATGTGGAATAAAAGGTGATGTGGATCACATTATCTCCAAACTCAGCCATGTGGGCTCAAGATGGTGCCCAAGGATTGCTGGTAGAGGGCAAGCTTTTCCTGTAAAGCAGTCTTTTACTAAACACCATTGCATACTTCACATAGGAGCTACTCATGATATCCAGTCTACTATTCAGCTATCATACTGAAGTGTGGGATAGCTATTTATCATTATCAAAATGATATGTGCAGTAAAGTAGTAGCTTTTTCTCCAAAAATTACCAAGTTCTTGGCTAATATTTAATTCTCACATGACTTGATTATAGAATGTCCAAGCCCCTACTCCTAGTTTTACGCTTTAGTCTTTTTCTCATTCACAACATCTCAGTGAAAGACTACTGCCCAGTGCTTGAAAGGATCTTGAATCAATTTTCGCAACCTGCAGTTCCTAAGCTGCCCTTTCTAATAAACTTCAAGCTGTCTCCCTTCTTACCAAGTTATTTGCCAATTTGTCAGTTTTCCAGTTCACCAATTGGTTTGTCAGGTTTTGTTTCTTAATTTGTTCATTTGTCAATTTGTTAATTGCTTGCCAGTTTCACAGTACTGACCCAGTTGCATTCACATATGCATTCTAGTGATTACAGTGGAAAAAAATGCACGTACTCAGTTCAACCCAATACCCAAGAGTTCTGTTTTGAAGGGCAGGATACTGACATGTAGTATTTTTAAAACCTGTGCTGTATGGATTTGTAAATATTTTATACAAGACATTTAAATTTTTACTCTATCTGAAGTTACCCAAATACCCCACACAAGGAATTATCAAATCTATGGATTCTATAAATTTGCATTCCATAAGATGATAGACTTCAGCCAGCGCATCATATGCTTCCACAGAAACTGAACTGAATCCATGAACTGACATGACTGTAGCTATAAGACAGAATACCAAGTTGCCAGAATATCAGAGTTTTCCATGAAAGAGCCACTTCAACCTTTAGGAGCAGTAGCAACAGCATAAATATTCAAAACAAAAGGAGAAAGCATACTGGAGAAGCAGAATTGTTCCCTGATAACATACGAGTCTAGTACTATGGATTCCAAGGTACCGTTTACGTCTTTGTAAGGATCAACATTCACAACTGCCAACTCCTAAAAATGTTATCTTGAGTTGCTTTGTTATTGTGGCATTATCAAGCTAGTCTGCTGAAGGCAGTTTTTTTGCAGAAAACAATTTAAGATTTATTGGACTTGAAAAAGAGAGTTTTACCCTATAGCCCACTAGTTATAGTCCTTGCTGTGGAAAGAAGAGACATGGGCTCTGATCTGTGCTCCCAGTGCTTGTTGTTCTTAAAAAAAAAAAAATCCAATAATGTTTAAGTACTGTTGTGACACGTGCTTTTAGTTTCTTCTTGTTATTACTCTTTCCTTCATGTAATGTCAGTTCATCTGAACACAGCTGTTACTCGAACTGTCTTGGCAGCAAAAATGTTTTTCATCTCATTCTCAACATGATGGTCAATGTGATGACTTTAAACATTGAAACTGAAAATCAAGATGGTTAACTTCATCCGACTTTAATTTGCACCTTCTGATGTCATGGCGTATAACACAGACATGAATGAGACCGTTAGTCTTTGCAGAAACACAGACAATCATAACTTGAAATTTCCCTAGACGCTCAGTTGTAAGGAGATCGAAATGGACTAAAATGAGGGAATTAAGTAACTGTAGGAGAAAGAGCTTGATCTAATTTACTCATTATTTATGAATGATCCAACATTTACTAATTACATCAGGGTTAATCACCAGTTACAAAATTTCTGAAAAATTAATTTTGTACACTGAAAGTAGACAGAATGACTGTGACAGTGTCTGAATGCTCAGTCTAAGAGAAATTGCAGAACCTGGCTAACAATCGTCTATTGTCTCCCCATGAATATTAATTATACTATCACATGATTTTTAAAAGTTATGTTTTAATACACATATTTTCTTCATCTTCTTTTTGCACCTATATCTAGTTTTATCAATTTTAAAGCACAATAGCACAGAAAAAAAATGACACATTTTTATCACCTCTGTCTTCTTACAAATATTTTTATAGATTTTTATTTGGTTTGTACAAATTCTTAGTTACCTGAACAACAGCCAAGTTACCCAGATATTTCAGGGAATACAGAATGCCAGCATACAGGCAAACCGTGCATGTAAAATATTTCAGGTATAAAAACCTCATGGAATCATAGAATGGTTTAGGTTGGAAAGGACCTTAAAGATCACCTAGTTCCAACCCCCCTGCCATGGGCAAGGACACCTCCCACTAGACCAGATTGCTCAAAGCCCCATCCAACCTAGCCTTGAACACTTCCAGGGATGGGGCATCCACAACTTCTCTGGGCAACCTGTTCCAGTGCCTCACTGCCCTGATAGTGAAAAATTTCTTCCTGAAGTCTAATCTAAATCTTCCCTCTTCCAGTTTGAAGCCATTACACCTCATCCTATCAAACCTGGTAATTTATATTACATATTTTCCTTTTGAATATGGAAACATTAAAAAATAAATTACAGTAAAGAACTTCATTTATTTCTTAATTACATGTCCAAATCAATAATTCAGCACTCAAACTGATTCTTCAACTAATCATCTCATATACATATTAATTTGACATCATCTTTTGGAGCACTGATTTTTTTTTTTAAATCTGTTAATGTGATAAAATCAACAGATTATGGATTTTAATATCAAATTATTAACCTATGAATACATATTATCAGAAAACAGCCTGCATAGATCTGCTTGAAATTGTGTTCTGCTAACTAGAAAATGAGAGCACAAATAAGAAGATTTTTCTCTTAAAAGAAATATTCAGGAATTTATTTAAAGCTGAAAAAACTCAGTGAGAATGGTTGCAGCTTGCTATGCCAATATACTATCAAGCAGTCTGGTTGGCAGGATTTCACATGAGTACAAAGGAGGGAAAGATCTGGATTAGTTCTATATAAGTTTTAGGTACCTAACTCAGACTCCAACATTAAGCTTATAATTGCTCTTCATTAGCACTTGAGTAACAACTTCAGAAAGTGGTTTGGTCATAGGGGTTAAAGTCAGATGAGATCAATGTAAGTGAGGCACAGGGTCCAGTCTTTATGATAGAAGTAGTCAGGTTTGAGCCCTGAATCTAGCAGAACACTGTAAGGCCATCTGAAAATTCCAGTTCACTAAAGGCTGAAGCATTGGAAAAGATTTCTGTGGAGTACACATTTGATAACAGAAGACCATTGCTACAGAGTCCTAACAAGGTAGTTCTTGTGGCACATCAGTTAAGTGCTTCATGGTTCTCTCTTGTGAAATCAATAAAGCAAGTGTTTCCCTACCATGGGCAAAGTGGCTCCATTTGTGGGAACAAGGAATTGCTTTGTGATTGTCCTTCTTATTCCCTAATGAATTGGTTTTCATTTCCTGGCCAATAACACATATCTGTCTGGAATTTGTACAAAGGATTTTTTTTTAATTCTGCACCAATTTTCAGGAAAAAAAAAGTCTAGTACTTTTATCATAATTGTAGAAAATTTATAATGTATTATTTTTGTAGATGATTGATTCTCCATTCCAGAATATATTGGACATCTTTAGAGAAGCACAGTTGTACATATTAATCCATCAGATTACTTGTATCATCTGTTTATATTTCATTTATTTCCTCTGCTTCCCTGATGTTTATTGTATGTGCAATTTATTATTTCCTTTTTTAACCTTATATTTTCAATTTCATTTCCAATAATCATAAGTGAGAAAAACACAGCAATGTTAGCAAGAAGTGAGATGAAATCTGGCAGAAAGAGACAATTCATTCAGACATCTAATAATCATACTTTATGAAGTTGTGGACAAGCTGTCCAACCTGTCAGTCTGCGGTCAAATAGAAATAATCCAGTTCCTCAAAAAAGGTGTCACAAAGCGGGCCAGTGAAGTGAGGAAAACTATTCTCATAATCTCTTTTGGCTTTAAGTTCTGTAGATGTATTGTTCAAAAATAACACATTTATATGAGTGGCTGTCTTGTGGTCATACCTGGCAGGGTCTTGGTGGCAGGGTGCTGGAGAGTGACCTGTGTGGTAGGAATGATCTGAAACAAACCTAAACAGCTCATCATCTCCCAAGTCTGCAGCCAGTCCAAGAAGAACCTAGCACTGCTGCTCAAACATATTTAAGAGCGGCAGTTTCTAGGAGGATAAATGAAACAGAGGAGACATGGAAGAGACATGGAGGAGATAGGTGGAAGGAGACATCACTGAGGACGTGGATAGGGATGCGCTCTTGGAAGGAGGCACTTCATGCCACAGCAGGAACAACCCTGAGGGACTGTGGTCCATGGGTGACCCATCCTGGGGTGTGGACACCTCTGAGGGAATGCAGCTGTGGGTGACCCACTCTAGGGCAGCGACACGCCTGAGGGTCTGTGGCCATGGCAACACATACTGGAGCAGAGGAGAACACGAAGCCAGGAGCAGAGAGACTCTGATCCCAACTTTCTGTGCTACCCATCATCTCCCCAAAGGAACAGTGTAGGACTGAGTGTAATCCATGGTAAGAACAAAGCAAGCTGAGACTAGGAGATGAGGCACTTAATGCTTTTCTGCATTAGAAAAAATAAAAATATAAATGAATGAACATTTAATTTCAGTATGAATTTAGGAAACAAAATGTATTTAATACATTATTAGTTAACAGTCTACTCTCATATAGTTTTTCGCATAGTATTTTACAAAGAAAGTCATCATTTTTATCCAACTATCAGACAGGACAATTGAGACAAAATGATCACCAGTGATTTACTAACCATCAGTTACACAGTAATGAAACTGGTAACAGAATATGAATCTATTATCTTACCACGTATCAGCTCATCAACTTAACCTGATACTTGATGAAGATGGTCACCTGACAAATAGGGATGAAGAAAAGGTGGAGGTATTTGTGTTTTTTTGCCTCAGTCTTTAATATTAATGATAGACTTTGGGCTGTCTGAACCTCTGAATTGGAGAACCACAACTTAAGAGCGCAGAAGCAGGCAATTCCAAAGTGCTGGAACTCAAGCAAGTGGGGCAGAAGGCCAGCTTCTCTGAGGAAGGACCTTTTTCTAGAACTTAGGCAGAAAAGTGTGTGGACATTGGAAGCAAGGACAGGCAACACGGGAGGACCACAGAGATGCTGTTCACCACTGTAGGGAGAAAATTCACGTGGCTAAAGCTCAATTAGAGTTCAGGCTGGCCGACGCCATTTAGGACAAAAAAAAAGAGCTTTTTAAGATATGTTAACAGCAAAAGGAGCATACGAGATAACATCATCCTGTTGCTTGACGAGGTTGGTCACCTCACAAATAGGGATATAGACAAAGCAGAGACATTTAATGCCTTCTTCGTCTTCAATACTAATGATGGGCCCTGGGACTCCTGGAGCCCTGTGTTGGAAGACTGTGACTGGGGGGATGATAAACTCCCCCCAAACTCTGAAATTCTTTGAGACGTGCTGCTCCAGCTAGATGTGCATAAACCTATGGGGCTTGATGGGATTCATCCCAGGGTACTGAAAAAGCTGGCTGATGTCATCGTGGGACCTCTCTCCATTATTTTTCAACAGTCTTGGGAGTCTGGAGAGGTTCCAGTCAACTGGAAACTGGCAAATGTTGTCCCAGTTTTCAAGAAATGTAAGAAGGCCCTGGTAATTACTGGCCTGTCAGTCTTACTTCAGTGCCTGGTAAAATTATGGAAGATTATTCTGAGAGTTATTGAAAAACACTTGAGAGACAATGCAGTCATTGGTCATAGCCAGCATGGGTTCATGAGGGGAAAGTTCTACTTAATCACTTTAATTTCCTTTTATGACATGGTCACCCATCTACTTGACCATGGGAAGCCAGTAGATGAGGTGGTTTTGGATTTTAGCAAAGTTTTTGATACTGTCTCTCACAGTGTCCTTCTGGATAAACTGTCCAACACAGAGTTAGATGAGTCCATATAAGTTGCGTGAGCAATTGGCTGATGGCTCAGGCTCAAAGGATTATAGTAAATGGGGTTACATCAGGCTGGCAGCCAGTCACCAGTGGAATTCCCCAGGGCTCAATTTTAGGGCCAGTGTTCTTTTATGTTCTTAAAAACTATCTGGATGCAGGAGTCGAATGTACATTAAGTAAGTTTGCCGACAATACTAAACTTGGAGGAGCTGTGGACTCCCTTGAGCATAGAGAAGCCTTACAGAGAGATCTGGATAGACTGGAGAGCTAGGCAATCACCCACCATATGAAAATTAAAAAGAGCAAGTGCCGGATTCTCCAGCTGGGTTGGGGTGATCCTGGTTATACATACAAAATGGGGGATGAGAGGCTGGAGAGCAGGCCCATGGAAAGAGATCTGAGGGTTTGGGTTGATGGCAAGTTGAATATGAGTCGACAGTGTGCCCTGGCAGCCAAAAGGGCCAACCAAGTCCCAGGGTGCATCAAGCCCAGCATACCTAGCTAGTCGAGGGAGGTGATTGTCCCACTCCACACCACACTGTTGTGGCCCCACCTCAAGTTCTGTGTGCAGTTTTGGGAACCTCAGTCTAAGAAGGACCTCAAACTAACAGAGTGTGTCCAGAGGAGGGCAATCAAAGCAGTGAAAGGTCTCCAGGGCAAGACTTACAAGGAGCAGTCAAGGTTACTTCATTTGTTCAGCTTGGAGAAGAGAAGGCTGAGGCGTGACCTCATCACAGTCTACAACTTCCTCACAGGGAGCAGTGGATCGGGAGGTGCTGATCTTGCCTCTCTGGTGACCAGCGATAGGACACGAGGAAATGGTATGAAGCTGCATCAGGGGAAGTTCAGATTGGACATCAGAAAAAGGTTCTTCACTGAGAGGGTGGTTGGTCACTGGAACAGGCTCCCCAGGGAAGTGGCCATGGCACCAAGCCTGTCAGGTTCAAGGACCGTCGGGATGACGCTCTCAGTCATATGGTTTACTTTTAGGTAGTCCTGCAAGGAGCAGGGAGTTGAACTCAATGACTCTCATAGGTCCCTTCCAACTTGAGACATTCTATGGTTCTATGATTCTTCGACTGTGGAAACAGTGACTTTTCATTTGTGGACATTAAAATTGTAAGGGATTAGTTGTATCAGTTGAATGTTCATAAGTCCATGAGGCCTGATGGGGATTCATCCCAGAGTACTTGAGGAGTTAATGGATGTTACAGCAGGACCCCTTTTGATCATCTACCAAAGTTCTTGGGAGTCTGGGGAGGTCCTTGCTGACTGGAAGCTACCCAATGTTATTCTGATCTACAAAACAGGCATGAGGGAGCACCCAGGGAACTACAGACCTGTTAGTCAAGCCTCAGTTCCTGGAAAAATTATGGAGGAGATCACACTGGGTGCTACTGAAAGACATTTAAAGGACAATGCAGTCATCAGGCACTGTCAACATGGGTTCACAAAGGCAAAATCCTAACTAACTTGATATCCTTCTACAATAAGGTCACCTGCCTAGTGGATGAAGGGAAGATGGTGGATGTAGTTTTTTCTGGATTTTAGTAAAGCTTATGGTACTGTTCCTCACAGCATCCTTCTGGACAAGTTGTCCAACTGTGAGAGGAACGGGTACACAGTGTGCTAGGTGAAGAACTGGTTGAACAGCAGGGCTTAAAGGGCTGAGTTGAATGGGGCTACATCTGGCTGGTGACAGTATAACCAGCCTGTCAAAAGAGGTGATTATCCCTCTGTAGTTAGCATTGGTGCGGACTCACCTTGAGTACTGTGTGCAGTTCTGAGCCCCACAATTTAAGGAGGATGGTAAGGTCCTTGAATGCATCCAGAGGAGGGCAACAAAGCTGGTGAAAGGGCTAGAAGGAATGTCCTATGAGGAGCAGCTGAGGACTCTGGGTTTTACTAGTTTGGAGAGAAGGAGGCTGAGGGGCGACCTCATTGCTCTCTGCAGCTTCCTGAGGAGGGGAAGTGGAGAGGAAAGTGCTGATCTCTTCTTCCTGATATTCAGTGATAAGATGCATGGGAATGGTTCAAAACTGTGCCGGGGCAGGTTTAGACTGGACATTTCTTTACCAAGAGGGCAATCAAACACCAGAACAGGCTTCCTAGAGAGGTGGTTAATGCCCCAAGCCTATCAGTGTTTAAGAGGCATTTGGAAAATGCCCTTAATAACATGCTTTAACTTTTCATCAGCCCTGAATTGGTCAGGCAGCTGGACTAAATGATGACCGTAGGCCCCTTCCAACTGGAACTATTCTATTCTATTCTATTCTATTCTATTCTATTCTATTCTATTCTATTCTATTCTATTCTATTCTATTCTATTCTATTCCACTCCATTCCATTCCATTCCATTCCATTCCATTCCATTCCATTCCATTCCAAATTGAAACATTCCAAATTGAAACATTCCATTCTAACTGAAAAAACTTTGACTAAAATAAAGGTATCCACTGTAATCTTAACTCAGTCCTGTCATATTTATGCCTTGTGATGTATTATCTAATTACCTCTATTCTCCTTAGGATCCCTGTCTCCACAAGATCACTGTGTATTTCACACATCTGTTCAATATTTTGCATTCTCCTCATTGTCCACTGCCTGGCCTCCTCCCCTTGGCCTTCTCCCTTACTTTCTCTGTAAAATTGAAAGCCTGGTCTGGAGAACGAATTCTTAATTTCCCCATAAGCATTTCTACAACACTTATCACAAGAGTGTGTTACTGCTTCATAAACATTAATAAATTCAATTTCACATATAGGTACTTTCATCATTTTAGAGATGAGAGAACTGAGACACTAAGGGACTGAGATTAAAAAATCTCTGGTTGGAATACCTATGACCTCATTTTTCATAGTATTAGCACTAATGGATCTTCATATATTCACAGCACAGCAAATCAACTTTAATTACATCTGTGAACAGTCAATATTGCTGTAACTGAGGTGCAACATATTCAGACTATTACAAACACACACCTTTAGAAAGTATAGTTGAAGTCATTTGTCAAATACAGTGAAACTCAATGGCAGAAGCATAGACAGACTCTAGTTTCCAAACAAACATTCACCTCCTGTAAATGTAACATTAACCTTCATGTATTTCAGCTTTTGGAATAAATGAAGCATGAGTCTGTATAGGCAACAATCTCCCTTCTCCACTTGCCACTCTTCTGTTGTGTGTCCTTTCCCATCTTGCCTCCCTTCATCCTTTTTCTCCATGCTCACCCATTCCCTGTGGACTATTCATCATGTAATCTCAACGTACCAAATTCCTTGCTTTTAATCATATGTCTTATCTTCTGCTTTTTCCTCCTCTGCTTCCTTTCTTACCCTCAACCATCCTTTTAGGAATATTTATTAATATTCTAATTTGCTGACCAAATCTCAGGCCAAATTTAATATGGGCTTGAGCCGGTAAAGGAAGTATGTATCAAAATGGGATTTAGATGGCATTTAGGTACCTGATTCAAATTCTGAAGGCTGCAGTCTGCACCTGGAGAAAGCTAAAATGCAAAGGGCTTTTACTGTTTTACTTTGTTGTTTTTCTGGGCCATATCTTGCGCTGTAGACATGGGCCCACCTGATCATAAAAATGATATATGACAAGAAGCAGGGAAGTTGCTGGGATTTTTTCTGTGTGGAGGAGTGCTGAATAATGTTAGGTCATGCTAACGCTAACAGGTTAATGAAAACAAAAGGCCTGTAGTTCAAAGAAATTACCTGTACTTGATGAAAACCATACATACTTACATACATATACAAATGCATACACACAATTGCAGTTCAAAATATCCTTTCAAGTCAGGATGTTACCAAACATTGCAGGTATGCCCATGACAAAAGCATAGCAAGACTACTGATTAATGTGTGTATGTATGTCAGACAAATTATGTAGTCAATTAGCAAATTGAGCAATGTGTAACGATGTAATTATCTAAGAAGGAAGTTAGTCAAATTCCAATTTTAGAACCTGGACAGTTATTACAATTCTTGGCTGCAGTTCGACTGGTAATATGCAATTTTACTCCATTTTGCTAATTGCCATACTGTCCAGAGTCAGGAAACCTGAGTGACAATTCTTACAGAATATCTGGTTGTGGCTCAAGAAATGAAGGATTTATACTGATGGGAAGGGTAGACCTTAGTAGAAAAATAACCCAAAACACAGTGACTCAAAAATCAATAGAAATATAACTGTCAATGTCTTGACATTATAGAGTAGCTTGAACTTAAGATTGATTGGAAGCCAGAAGATAAAATGCCCTCTATCGATGTCCCCAAGGACTTCATGTAGCATCTATGGCCGCAGTGTGGACTCCAGCTGTTGAGATACTGTGAGAATGGGCTTCACGCTGTCTCAGAGATCTGTTTCCTTTACAGTCCTTCTGCTATAAGGTTATATTGTCAGGATATTAAGTAATTTAAAACCAACATACAAACCAATATACAGGCAATTCTATTACCTATATTATCCATCAGTGATGAAAACAAACCTTTTTCTTTTTCAGTTTATTCCGGTTTATTCTTCCAGAATCAGTTTTGGAAACTGAATGAAGAGTGTTTCTTTTACCTAGTCTAATCTTCAGTCTATTTGACACTTCCCTCAAGGGTTTAAGCTCATGATTACTTAAGGATTAGTATTGAAATATACTCCATGATCTGTGTGTTTATCGTTTAGAAAATGTGCCAGGTTTCAATGTAGGAATTGATGTGTGAAACTGCCCTTAACATCCGTGGATTTTCCCCTTCTTAGTTAATAGTTAAATACCCAATAAGAGAAGGACTTCTGTGCTCTTAGGGCCAGGTGCCATCCCTGGACATTCATCTTCCAGTTTTAGACTTCTGTCAAAGAAGTTAACACATATTTCTTGCTCATTTGATTCTTCTAGAGACTTCGAGATCTTATTCTTAGGCCTCCATAAAATTATGAGTCAGAAATTGTTTGTCAGGAAACATTTTATAAGAATAACCATGTTCAAAGAAGCTCTAACAAGGGTACAAAGCTTTCAGTAATAAAAAATAAATAATAGAAATAATAGAAAGCTAAAAGAGAAAAAAAAACACAAAAGAAATATAATCAATCAAGCTTTGCAAAGATTTTGGGGTGGGCTTGAAGCCTGATGTTTACACACGATCACAACAGAATTCATGGTAACAAATTATCACTGGACAATTCTTCCTAGGAGAACAGTGGATCGTTATTGAATTGTCAGTACAGAATGATAGTACTCGCTGAGATGGAAATAAAAACCTGCACCTCATCCTTCTCTTTGTGTCAGGTTTCAGGGAGTTTCTTCCTTGAAATCTGGAGTTAACAATGCAGTTAAGATGAGTCAAACCTATAACAAAGAAAAAGTATATCTACAAGTGCAATGGCAGGACACCTTTGTTGATAATGTCACGTGTAAGCTCATTTTTGCAAGCAGTGTCAAATAGTCAGCTGAAATTAGACCCATAACATGTATTTAAAAGAAAAGAGAGATAGGGGAAAAAACCCTGAAGTACTATGGTTAGTTTCCAATTAGAAATCATAGTGCTATAGGGAAAGTAAAGTAGGAAAGCCAATACTTTTTGATTAGAAATAAAATGGATAGGGTCATATAATGAAAGCTAAGGCTTGTGTTTATTTAGACCAGTGCCAGTTGGTTAAATGCAGGGTGTCTTTTTAATAGATTACACACTGCCTTTAGCTAATTTGAATTATATTAAGGCAATCAGCTCTTTACTGGGACAGAGAAGCAATAAAGTCAACAAGAGCTCCACAGTGGCAGTTATTTCCACTGACTTGAGAAGCTCGCTGTAGAAATATGCAGCTCAGGCTTTGGTGATTTTCTATATCCAGAGTCTGGTTTCTACGGAAATTACTGTTTTTCTGACATACTACATCTGAAATATAGCTTATATCAACTCTAAATTTACATATTCAAATGAATGTTGTCAGTGTAAATTTTAGCATTGTGTACAATTACTTACATTAAACTTTAAAAAATTCCTTTCAGATAAAACATTTGGTTCATGGAGGCTATATTTTTTGAAGTACATCTCAGTGCTCTTGGGTAATCTGGAGCCTGGCTTTATCCTTTTTCTGTAAGAAAAGAACTCCACTACATAAAGTAGTTTATCCCCATGTTGCTGCACTGCTTCATTAATGAATTAAAAACAGAAGTGGCTTTCCCGGAAATACTAATGCCATACAGTACAGCCCAGGGTTTAATGGGAAGTGTTGTGGTTTAACCTGGCAAGCAGCTAAATACCAGACAGCCGTTCACTCAATTCCACCCCCAGTGGGATGGTGGAGAGAACTGGAAAAAAAGGTAAAACTCATGGGTTGAGATAAAGACAGTTTATTAGGACAGAAAAGGAAGGGAAAACAATGATGATGATGATGATAATCAAAGAATCATAGAATATGCTCAATTGGAAGGGAATTTTAAGATCATCAAGTCCAACCATTAACCTAACACTGCCAAGGCCACCACTTAAACCTTGTCCCTAAGCACCACACCTACCCGTCTTTTAAATACCTCCAGGGATGGTGATTCCACCACTTCCCTGGGCAGCCTCTTCCAATGCTTGATAACCCTTTCAATGAAGAGATTTTTCCTAACTTCCAATCTAAACCTCCCCTGGCACAACTTGAGGTCATTTCCTCTTGTCTTACCACTTGTTACTTGGGAGAAGAGATCGACCCCCACCTCGCTACAACCTCCTTTCAGGTAGCTGTAAAGAGCGATAAGGTCTCCCCTCAGCCTCCTCTTCTCCAGGCTAAACAACCCCAGTTCCCTCAGCCACTCCTTATAAGACCTGTGCTCTGGGCCCTTCACCAGCATCATTGCCCTTCTCTGGACACGCTCCAGCACCTCAATGTCTTTCTTGCAGTGAGGGGCCCAAAAGTGAACACAGTATTCGAGGTGTAGCCTCAGCAGAGCTAGATACAGCGGGACAATCACTTCCCTAGTCCTGCTCACCACACTGCTTCTGATACAAGCCAGGATGCTATTGGCCTTCTTGGCCACCTGGGTACACTGCTGGCTTATATTCAGCCGGCTGTCAACCAACACTCCCAGGTCCTTTTCTGTCAGATAGCTTTCCAGCTACTCTTCCCCAAGCCTGTAGCGCTGCATGGGGTTGTTGTGACCCAAGTGCAGGACCTGGCACTTGGCCTTGTTGAACCTCGTACCATTGGCCTTGGCCCATCAATCCAGCCTGTCCTCCAGATCCCTTGTAGAGCCTTCCTACCCTCAGGCAGGTTGACACTCCCACCTAACTTGGTGTCATCTACAAACTTACTGAGGGTGCACTCCATCCCCTCATCCAGGTCGTTGATAAAGACATTTAACAGAACTGGCCCCAGTACTGAGCCCTGGGGAACACCACTTGTGACCGGCCACCAACTGGATTTAACTCCATTCACCACATCTCTTCGGGCCCGGCCTTCCAGCCAGTTTTTGACCCAGTGAAGAGTACACCCATCCAGGCCATGAGCAGCCACAGGAGAATATTGTGGGAAAGAGTGTCAAAGACTTTACCAAAGTCCAGGTAAATAATAATAATAATAATAATAATAATAATAATAATAATAATAATAATAATAATAATAATAATAATAATAATAATAATAATAGATTGTTCTACATACTAAAGTACTGGCAAAAACAAATAATGAAAATGTTCATAGTGGCGGGTTCCGATAATAGTATTCTTGCTGTCCTGTCTGTTATTAATGGCAATCTCCACACCTTGCAATCTTGTATTTTCTGCATCATTTACTGCAGCATTTTGAATGTCACGCTATTAAAAAACTGCATCTGTCAATGTGAGGCGTAGTTTTACAAGGTCTTGTTGATGACAGCCGTATGTGAGTTTTAAGAAAAAGCTTAAGGAACATCAAGTTACAGGTGACATTTTTATAGACAGAAATCATGAACCAAGTTTAATTCAGCATATTTTAATAAAATTTCTTCATATGAAGAAAATGCTATTTGTTTGGATTTTTTTTTCTCCCAGACATATTAGAGGTTTCTAAAACTTACTTGATTTTAGAAATATGCCAGTAATTCACATAATATAAACTTTCTCATCTAAGAATTTTGGTTAATTTACCCGGAGCCCAAAGCTTAATCCAATTGAATTTTAATTAAAAAAAGAAATACATGTATTCCAACTAATGACAAAAAGTTATTCTCTCTCTCATGATTGTAAAATCTCCTGATTTTTCTCTATTTTTAGAACTTCCTATGCCTTTCGACTGCTGCCCTTTACACTCTTGCAACCCACAACTTTTCAATCTTCTTTTTCACAACCATTACACTGTCCCACTCCTTCTCAGCTGCATTAAAAACATCTCTTTTACTCAACAGTGAAGCATTAATTTCTTTTACCTGGGCACCATCATCATTTGCCATCAAATAAAAAAAAATTGGTCCAACTACTGATAGAGTTGCACAGGTTTCAGGTTTGTTTTTATAAAAAACCAAAAAGCTATATTTAGCTAGAGTTACGTTTACTGAACTGCAGCCTGAAGCTGAAAGCAGTTTTCATTTTGAAGTTCTGTTTTTCCCCAGCTATAGTACCGGCCTGTAATACTGGCTTTACATAAAAAAGACCAAATTCATGCTGGAAGTAGAAATGCATGCCTTCTGAAAATTTCAAAATTAAAATAAAGTCATCTGTGCATCATCCCCTCCTCTGAAATTCTGCTGTACATCTCCACTGCTCAAAAGAGCCCTTTATTGACATGCCAAAATTAATCTCCACGCACACCTGTATGATACCTATATTATAGGAACATAAGCTGTATTAGAGCAAAGCTATAAGTGATTCTGCATTTTACAGCGTGTGGGTCAGTTCTAACCTTGCTAGTGGGAGTTTTTTCCCAGCTGCAGAAGCTTGAGAACATTATTCTCTGTGTGTGCATGGAAATATGCAAGCAAAGATATAAACATGGACACATTAATTGAACACTTATTTGCCCTGACATTTAATGGCATTCAGTAATATCCAAAGCTTATATGGCTGTGAATGACAGGGTCTAATGTTAATTCTTCCCTTTATTTTACAAGGAATGTTGGCCATCTCTTTTGACCATTCATTTGTCCTTGCAGTTGCTATCACAGGTAAATTAAAACCATTTTTGGCTTCTTCCTGTATAATTTAATAGAGATAAGATGCTCAAGGGTTTTATGTTGGTATTTTGACTTGCCCCTGGTATTCTTTTTCCACTGGATTCCACCTGAAGAAGAAATAGGGCTTTTCTTAAGCCATCAGGAGCATACATTTGTAGTAGAGTCATTGCTTTCTCATTTAAAGAGCTTCAGATATCTTTTCCGTGAACAGGGACTAGATGAAAATAAAAATTTCTCTAAGTAGAAATAAAAATGAAAAGAACAAATGACAAAGCTTAAATACATAATTATATCCTTTGTATTATCTAGGAAATGTATGTAGTGGAGGCATTCAGTTGCAAAGTCTCTTGTGTTTTGGCATTTTTAAAATTTTAATAAAATGTTTACAGGACATTACCTGCATTTTTATACCCACACATACATTTTACTGGTACTGCTGTACCTGTTTTGCCCTTTTTACTTTGTCTAATAAAAGACCATGAGTAGTTACAATGAATAATGTATTTGAAAAATGTTGTCCTTCTTTTCCCTTTGTGAGCCAGTAGCGTGTTCTTCCAGTTTGCCAGCACTTACTTGCCTGTGGCTTTTCCAAGACAGCTGCACAATATGATAGGCTTCATCCAAAGTAGCATAAATTCTTTCATCTTCATTCTCTCAATAGTTTATTTTACAGTGTCTTCACTGCTTTCTATTTATTCAGACTTCTTTATCTTTCTAAAGACAGATTTGAAAAGGGATTTCAGTATCACAATAATTACTGAAACATCACTAATTTAATCTCCCTTTTCATTTATTAATATGCTTCTTTTTCTTGTAGCTCTTGGGTTTGATGTTTATAAAAGCTCCCGTTCCTCTTAACCTCTGTGGAATAAGAAAAACAATTTTAAAACATACGCTGTCAACCATGTGCTTCTTCTTGTCTTTTCCTTTTCGTCTGCTGATTTTCACTCAGGTTTACTGATCCGTTAGCATGAGACTCTCGTCACCAGGTTTCTCATGAATACTAGAATACCTCTGTCTAAATTTTCTGCTCAACTATGCATCCATAACTGAATACATTAACATCACAGAAGTGAATAAATATTTAATTAATAGCAATATATGAGGTTGAGGGGTCAGAATCTGTTGCAGGTAAATGTTATTGCCAGATAGAGCTGACTGGTAAGGACCTTTACCTAATATGTGCTTCAATTTTAGTCTCCTAATTCACTTTAATTTATTTGCTCTCCTAAACTGTTTTCATAGGAGTGGGAAGAGTTAGGTACCTCAGAGGTTTCCAAAGAGAGAGCCATTCTGCCTGAATCTGTGTATTTATGTTAGGTGGACATGCTATTCCTCTGCAGGCATTTCCCCTTCTCCATTTGCAATATGAGAAACTTGATTATTTCCTTGGGTAACTGCTTCACCACCTAAAATTTGAGTGTAAATTAGCTGTCCGAGTCTGGCAGATTGAACTGACAAGGCTCAGCACAGGCATAAAATCTTGTGTAAGAGGAGCGTAATTTGCATCGCAAAATGAGCATGTAGTGGTGCTGGAGGTTGCTCAAGATTTCTGCTTAGCTCCAGGTCAGCTCTGTGTATACCAGCTCCTACGTGGTTTAGGAATTATACATGGCTCAAGCACCTGTGTTAAGCAGACTGCCCTATCTAGGGAGTGAATGGGGAAGCAATTAAATCTCCTAGTCACAGAGTAATTGGGACTGTCTTTGTTTTCATTTGAATTTCACAGCCCTTTCTTTATAGCTTGGCTAAGCCACATGCGTATTTAAAGAATGGTACAAGGGATAGCATTTTAGTGTGGAAAACTGTGAAAACAATTTAAACAAGTCTTTCAGTTAAGCTTAAAATTGTTCTCTGGCTTGTATCCAGACAAGAAAGGCACAGAGAAATGCCTACCATTTTATAGCCAATCCATTATTTTTGGAATAACAACAGCTGAACGAACACAACTCTAACTGAAGATGCACGTACACGCGCTTTCACATGTGCTCACAGTAGCAAGCGCTATTTTTCAATCCTCTGCAACAGCCTATCTCCAACTGTTTTTCAAGTGTGCATTAACATGCTGGTTAGAAGAACTTTTGCTTAAATGAGAAATGAGAATTATTGTTGCAAATAGTTACCATCAGAAAATACCCCCCCGACTCCAAGCTGCTGTTTGCTGATCAACAGAGATTTGCTTTGTAGGGATTAATTTCAACACAGAATAAGCTTAATGAAATTTTTGTTGAATTATCTGTTTGGGTAAATGGCAAAGACTGTAGATTTAGGATACACTGGAAAAGAACTTCTTTAGATAGACCTGCCCACAGGTCTTGAATGTATCACTGAGTAGGAAGTTTTCTGAAGGTTCTAGTTCTTGGAGCAATATAGAATCATAGAATCACAGAATGGTTTAGGCTGGAAGGGACCTTAAAGATCATCTAGTTCCAACTCCCCCTGTCATAGACAAGGACACCTCCCACTAGACTAGATTGCTCAAAGCCCCATCCAACCTGGCCTTGAACACTTCCAGGGATGGGGCCTCCACAGCTTCCCTGGGCAACCTGTTCCAGTGCCTCACCACCCTCAGAGTGGAAAATTTCATCCTGAGAGCTAATTTAAATCTACCCTCTTCCAGTTTGAAGCCATTACCCCTCATCCTATCACTACATGCCCTTGTAAAAAGTCCCTCTCCAGCTTTCTTGTAGTCTCCTTTCAGATAGTGGAAGGCTGCTCTAAGGTCTCCCTGGAGCCTTCCCTTCTCCAGGCTGAACAACCCCAACTCTCTCAACCTGTCCTCATAGCAGAGGTGCTCTGACCCTCTGATCATCTTCATGGCCCTCCTCTGGACCTGTTCCAACAGGTCCATGTCCTTCTTCTGTTGGGGGCTCCAGAGCTGGCTGCAGTATTCCAGGTGGGGTCTCACGAGAGTGAAGCAGAGGGGCCGAATTGGCTCCCTTGACCTGCTGGCCATGCTTCTTTTGATGCAGCCCAGGATACAGTTGGCTTTCTGGGCTGGGAGCGCACATTGCCAGCTTTTAATTCACCAGTACCCCCAAGTCCTTCTCCTCAGGGCTGCTCTCAATCCTTTCATCCCCCAGCCTGTATTGATACCGGGGGTTGCCCTGACCCAGGTGCAGGATCTTACACTTGGCCTGAGGTTCACACGGGCCCACTTCCCAAGTGGTAAATTCTGATAAATATCAGAAACCCATTTATAGTTTTTAATATGTTCTTAGCTCTAGGGTCTGCAAGAAAAAAGTCAGGAAACCATTAAAAAATGCTGTTTAAAACCTCAAAAAACAGAAAGCAAAATAAAGGCATCCAAATGGTGTTCTTCTCCCACCCACCCTAAATGTAGTGTGTGTGTGGTGGACCTGGTTCAAGAATTGTGGACATCTGTCCTCAGCAATATATGATGGTTGTGGCAAATGCCTCAGCTTTTTTATCTTTTGCTCTTTTTCCCCCTAATATATTGATAAATTTCCTATTCAGAAATAAAGAAGGCTGTATCACAGGAGTGGGGGAGTTGCTGATAGTGAGCCGGCATCTGAGACTGTAATGCTGTAGAGTGAGAAAACTGTGCTGCTAGCTCAAGAGAACAAAATAAATGAAGGAGAAAGAGAAACAATTAGTACTGGAGGAAATATCCCTGCTCTTGGGACTTTCTGCAGAAAGGATTCGTACTGGCATTGAAGAGGTATGTGTTGGCCAGAAATCTTGAACATCCACCCCAATTCCCAATGTCATTCATAATCAATATGGATAATTAAAAATAATTATTAGCTGTTGAATGCTTTTACTATGTCCTTGTTGGTTGTAATTGTATGCACTGGATGTCGGATGGCCTCAGTACATCTTCAGAGAGGCAAGTGAATGGGGAGATGAAGCACAGAAATAGTTATTTAAGTTATTTGACTATGTTGTGACTTGCACATGTGCACAAACAGCCTCGAGGAATCAATGGAGAAATCTGAGAGAGATGCTAATTCCCAGCAATATACATATCTATTGTATGTTTTTATTCCTGACATTTACAAGCAAAGAATATCAACCAAAAGCACTAGCTGAAAAGGCTGAAGAAAGATGTCTTGACTTCCTTGGCAAGGTGCTGGTACTACTAAGACAGTACTTAAAAAGCCAATCAAAACAGACTCAAAATATCGTTGCTGATATTCCCTCTGGACAGATAACTTTAACAGATAGCTAGCTATTTAGAGGCAGGATAACAGTATTGGCACATGGCCATTGGAGGGCACTTAACAGTATCAGTTTGCTAAAAGACTTGTCAGTTGGTATGCTGATATTGAGACACTGTTTCATTTCCCAAGAATGCATTTGGCTAACCTAAATCAACTGCAATCTGATCTACATTTTCTGGTGGCTGCATGAACCATAAATAAATTTCATTGTTGTAAATGTCGATCTCCTTAACAAATCCCATCTAAGCAATCTCTTGCAAAGCAATATCCTTCCAGTTCATTCTTTTTTCAGTTTCGCACTTAATAAAACATGAGATTGTTCTGGAAACTCAGAAATCTGGCAGAAATGAATTATCTCTTCAACTTTTGGATTAGTTGTACCTTTTCTTTCTACAGACCAGTCCTATTCCACCGCATTGCAAAAGAAGATGCTAACTGTGACACAGATTTATGGTATTTTGGCATTAGCTATACCAGGTACTTCTCCTGATGGATAAACTTAATTTAGATAAGATGTCTGTTGGAACTCTTCACCCCACTTCCCCCCCCCCCAAATTAAGAGACCCTGAGTTACACTGGCTAAAAAATGTGTAACAGTCAGGCCTTTGGGGATCAGTATGGAATTGAGTTGCACTTTATTTGTGCTAGAGGTAGTTGCCATATCAAAGATAAAGCCAGTACCTAATATGTCTGTTAAGTGTAGAAAGTTAAAAGCCTTTCTTTCTGGTTTTTCTGCCTAAACAAGGGGAAGAAGGGAAGAAATGGACACAGGTTTGAAGAGGAAGTGATGGTGCATGTGCTATGTCCAAGGCGAGAACACAATGCTTAATGCGCAAGAATAAGCTAGACATTCAGGAACTATTTCAAATGAACAAACTGCATGCAGATATGAGTTTTGGAAAAACAAATATGGAAGAAGTAGCATATGAGAATTGCAGACTCCCAGGCTACAACAATTTGCACATATGGAATCAGTATGGCAAATTCCATGCTCATTTTTCCTGTTTCCTGAATGACAAAGAAGTAGAGTGTGATAGCCCTGCTTGAAACCTGCAGAAAAGTACCAAGCACATTGTGCCCAGGATGTCTGCGAAACATGGTCGCACGGTACAGCCTGGTCCAGCACGTCCTCACCTACGCGAGGCAGTTGGGCAGACAGAGCTGCACCGCCTAAGGACTGACTTCTGCCGCCGCTGCTTCTCTTCCATTTCAACGGGTGGGTGGGAGCTGTATCAACAATAACAGCTTTTAAGAGGATTGTCGCTCTTAAGGCTCTTTGTGGGTAGTATTTTCCTAGTT
This sequence comes from Burhinus oedicnemus, assembly GCA_008921705.1. Lineage (NCBI taxonomy): Eukaryota > Metazoa > Chordata > Aves > Charadriiformes > Burhinidae > Burhinus > Burhinus oedicnemus. The sequence goes on along the minus strand of VFFE01007546.1, from coordinate 646,583 downwards.
CTGGTGGTCTAAAGGCAAAATGAGGTATGTTGGTAGAACTAATACCTTTTGTTAATTCTACCATTGTAGCTGAAAGAAGGAGACAATGCAGTCATTACTGGTAATCATTTCAGTGACATGGCCTAACGAATGTAAAACTAATTCTTTTTGGTACCGTTATGCATCTGAGACATTATGATTCTTGAAATGATTTTTTTCCCCCCTTTATATAACCAGCTGCTGCTTTTGAAAGGAGCGTGGCCTTTTCCCTGAAATACATTTATGATTTCATACTTGTGCCCTGAGTGCACCCACGGGCCCTGATGGCCCTGCCCAGCCTCACCTGGGACTCCCATCCCTCCCCATGGCCCAGGAGACACCCGGGCCATGATAACCTGCATGGGGGTTGGCTCGTGCAGTACAAAAGCAGGTAAAATTAATCAGGAGCCTAAAATAATAGCCTGATACCAAGGAGATTAAGCTGAAAGACAGCACCTTAGAAGGTGGCGTAGAAGTGCACAGGGACATAACAATGCAGAAGGTTGCTTCCATGGGTATCACGGCAAGACAGATATGAAGGGTGTAGATCTGTGAACTTCTTTTAGGAGTTTGTTAACTTTAAATATGATTAGTTTTCCAGCATGCATGACTGAGCAACTTGCAGAAGAGAGTGCCATCTTGCACTTTCCTCCATGTTAGTGTGGACCTTCAGCAGATTCTGTTAATGTTAGAATTACAAATATTCTGTCATGGAAAATACAGGCAAACAGCATGATTTAATTTGAGAAAATTGACCTGCTTAATGTATATGTCTCATTTTCAAGGGAATAAAACAAAACTGGTTCACAGAAGCCACATTAAAAGCATGGAAGACTGGTTTCGCTTCAGATAGTGATGTCTGATCTGTTAGTGCATATCTTCTCTGCTTAATTTGAATAACAGTAGAACAATGTTTAACAGGGAATTGGAAAGAAAAAGAATGCATAGGAACAATTTTTAAAGAGATGTTTATCAAAATCAGTTTGAGATTTTTGGCCTGAGAACACTTTAAAACATTTTATATATATACCTTTAGAAAAGTTTTCTCTATTTTTTTTCTAGGTCTAGGTTGCTATCTCCTCTTTTATCATATAAAAGTGAAAAATAAAGAGCACTAAGATGCCATTGAAAATTTAAGTTTACAGCATCCCTTTAAATCTCTGACCCATTCAGAAGACATCAGTGGTGTCACTGGTGAGATTAGTAAATATGCTTACTATTGAGACAGTATATACTCTTGTTCAAGAAAAATGAGCCAGTAAAGTTTAAAAATTTTGAAAAGTTTCTTTTAAAAGTTAGAGAGTGTAACTGCATCTATTAAACATACCCCTTCCCCCATCAAATAACTGGCTTTCTGTCTTCCAAGATACAGCTACCATAAGACTTCGTATTTCTTTTTCTTAAGGCCAAAGAGTAAATGCACTGTGGTAAAGTCAGGACAAGAGATGGAGCTTCAGTTCTTGCAGCTGCATTGGAGGGACAGACTGCTGCTTCTGGGGTCACTGCTGTTTCCTGTAGCGGATCTCGAGGTGGGCATGGCAATTCCCCCGTATCCACCGGAGCACAGATTGCCAGGTCACAGCCTCAGTGTGCCAATTACAGGTTTTTAACAGAGCCATATGTTTGGGTTTGGCATGATTTTTTTTATTAATCATGCAAATGACTGGCAGCACTCATGCTTCTTGGTGATGAACACTAAAACTATATAGAGACAGTTAAGTTAAAAAAGTAGTTTCTCCATGGAGCCACCCTCAAGCATTCTTGCTCTATTGAAATTATTCTTCCATTCATATATCTGACACTTTCTTCTCCCTCTTCAAGAGGAGAAAAGAATGCTGAATCCAAATGACGATCATTTTTACTCCTGTATACTTATACTTGCATATCTTCTTTGAACCGCGTAAGAAAGAAAGAAATTGTTAGATACAAAAAATTCAACAGAGTTGCAGGTTTTGAAATATACTTACTCGTGAAATAGGTTGTAATCCTACAAGCATACACTTAGCTGAATGTAAATGAATAGTTCCATTTCATTCAGTAATACTTCTCATACATGTGAAATTAAAATGATGTATTTATTTTGTGCTGTTTAAACCTAAGACTACTCAATGGTTTTGTTTTCCTCACAGCTGGATGAGTTGATGACTTCGGGATTGGGAAAATAAGGCTTAGAAACACAGAAAAAATCATATATTATAGAGACAAATGTTATTCTGTTTATTATCTGCCTTTCACCATTTCACACGACAGCTACCATTTAGGAACTGGGGAAACTTCACAGAGACTGTTTCTTAAAAGAGCCTTTAATATTTATAGTTTTATTTTTACCTTCAGTTCTTGTTCTTTCAGGTGCATATAGTGATGCTTAAAAGGTCTATCTTCAGATCAAAAGGAAAATTATTAGATACTCCTCCTTTCCCCAAATTGCCTTGTTCTTCAGAACAGATTTATTCTGTTACAAATTGTAGGAGTGTATTCATTCTTTAATGAATTAAGAATTCATGAGACACTGTCTTTGTCTCCCTTTTTGTGGAGCTGTCTGTGCTGCTGCTGTGATTTTGTGTTGGTGCATGGTAATGTAATCTCTAACTTCTGTGAAACACAGTTAACATTTTTTTTCTTGAAGTGTATAGTTCCAGTTGGAAGGAAGAGAGATGCAGTTTCTTCATCCATGAAACTTGCTTCTGTATGCTTGCATGTTATATTTTCGTTATGATTCAACTGTAGTATCACCATTACTATGTTGCTGCAATATTTCCATTATTACTGTGCAAGGTACTTGACTACTATAGAATTCTTTTTGAGGGGAAATCCACAAATTTGTTCTTATTTCAAAAGGGCCAGAAGACTTAAATATTTACATTATTTTATCGCTTGTCCGGATTTTTTCCTTCAAATGCAATAAGCTAACATTCATACGTGCTCTTCAGTGTGCACACTATGGATAAATGCTAATAGAAGTATCTGAAGTCATGGTGTGGGGTAGGGTTTACAAGCTCTTTCAGGCAGAGAAATGGTTAATGCAGGCACTGGCAAGGCAGCAGATGGGATGATGAAATGCAGCTGCAAGGGATAAAAGCACTCAGGAGAAGACTGCAGAGGAGGGGAAGTGCCTAAGGAAGTAGGGAGAGCACTTAGAGGAGTGCTGCTAGAAGGGCGTGCTGTGAAACTCAAGGTGACATGAACCTCTGAAAGAAGGAAATAGGAAAATGGCTCCTATGTGAAGGGTAAAAGATAAAGATGCACTTTTGGGAACGGATGGATAAAAAAAAAAATGGCCTTTTTTCCTAGCAAGGCTGTACCTGGCAAGATTGAGTTGTGGCACCTCGACCTGTTTGTGGGGCATGGGTGGGGTTCAGCTCCCCAAACTTCAGAAGTCTTCCATGTGGTAGCAGTTTGTGTTTGAGCTCGTTGGTGTTGGCCTCTTAGCTGTCAATGGAGAGAAACAGATGCTTTTAGGGCATGATTCATCTGACCTGTTTTGGACACCTGCTTTAGGAGGAGATGAATCATGCCCTAGAACAGCTTCTTTCTCTCCATTGACTATAAAGAGAGCCTAGGGCAACTAGCTCCGATTTAAATACCTATATAATAGATATCTTGGCTTGGCCAGATATAAATGGTCCCAAAGAATAGCATGTAAGTGCTGAAGTTAATGTTTGAATGTCACCATTGTGACAGCTTCAGGGCACGAGTACTACAGCAGTTTCTCTGTATTTACCTTTTACTCTGCTGCTTTGTTTCTATATAGGATATGGTCAGTGGGAGGTGGTGCCTAAGGACAGCCATCTCACGCCAGGGGATGTGTGCTGAGGTCTGGTGGCTGCTGCAGACGCCTGTGGCTCTCCCAACCATCCTGCAGCCCCTTTGGTTCTCAGGAGTCGCTTCCCTTTGAGCTTCAGGGGAAAATTTCACAAAGGAGAGAGAGAGGAAAAAAAAACCCACCCCAGATCCTTCCTAAGAATGACATTTGGCAAAGCTACCAAGTTTTTCTACATACCAAATTATCTCACGCCCCGTTTGTAAAGGAGCTCTGCAGCACTTCAGTGATTAGGAAGAAGACTGTGACATTTTGCTGTGGGAGGGACAGGGTTATCGTCACGTCACCTATTTGCCTATCCCATGGCAATGTGCTCAGTTCTGTCTGAATGCTGCGACTCAGTGTACCTTAGTTCACATAAGCTCAGTGGGAACCTGTCAGTTTTCTGTCAGTATTTGTGGAGGTGACGTCACTGTGTCACAGCTTCCCAGCTGTGAGATCAGGATTACTGTTATAGCCCTTACCTGCAAAGGAGATGAATTTTCCGGAGGCCTTTGGTTAGCATACATGATGGCAGCCTTCAAAAAGCTCATGAGGAAATTAATGATTGTTCTTTCAGACTAGGAATTGGATCAGTAAATAAGGTATTGGGTGAAGCCTCCAACAATAATGAAATGTTGAATAGCTGTTCATCAAATGAGCACTGTCAAGCTGAAGTACTTAATAAGACCTAAGCATTGTGGAAAAACATTTTAAAGAAATGGGCAGTCATAGTTCTGGCATTTGCTAAAGACTGAATATGAGCAAATGACTTCTGCAACCATAATAACGTTCTTTAAATTAACAATTTATGTGCAACATCACAATATTTTAAAAACAGGGGTTTTAAGGTTCACTGTAATTATAACTGTGTATATAGTCTTTAGAAATAGAAGTTTGAGTCTGTTATTATTCTGTTTATAATATTTGTGCTAAAAACTGAAATGTCTTTTCCGATTCCTGAGCACAAGCTTAAAATCATTGCAATTTCTCTGTAAGTTCAGCGCAAGCCAAGTTTGGCAGACCTCCTTTTTCTGCAGTAGGAACATGGATATGCATCAACACAATGGAGTTGGCTAGAGGAAGTGAACAAATTTAGGTCAGAATACAGATCTACATTCTATATTTATTCTTTACATTTACAGTAAGCAGATACCATCAGTGACTTTTTAAAGATGGCAATATTTGAATTTAAAAATTAATGGAATTAAAATCCTTTTGTAATTTAGAAAATTTTCAGCTGACTTTTCATATTAATTTTCCAATTATTTCATACTCAAGGTAATGAAAAGATAATTTTTCAATATCAGCATTTTCCATTAAACCTCACCTTTAAACAACAGCACAAAGCAGCAAGTGCCTTCACCATTAGGTTATTTTTTGGCTTTCAGTCAGTGTTTTGCCTATATTCAGATATTGTGCTTTTCTTTTGCAGGCAATTCAAATGACTCAAGGGGAATTAAGTCTTTGTTTAATGACTAGTACACAGGTATGTTTGCAGAATTGGCCCTAAGAAGTGAATTCAAATCAAGAACTATTTTTGTCAACTAACTATACATTCACCTGGAATTTAAAAGAAAAATTGGCCTTAATGGCAGATTTAGATTATTATCTTACCTACATCTATTTGTGTCTGTTTTTTCTGTCTTGGTGCTGGAAGTTAGACGAAATGATCTTTAATGATCCTTCTAGTCCTATGTGTTTATGATACTCCCAGGTAAGGGGAGAAGAGCACTGAAATGTCACAAATGAGGTCTGCTCTCTTGCCACGCTCATATGGACACTGAAGCCCGCTTATAGCTAAAAAAGAACACTCCAAGCTCCTATTCCAGTAACAGGATGATGGAAAAACCTGATTAGGAGAAAATTTCAGGATAATCCAAAACTGTATTCATTGCTTCTTGTATCTGCCATATATGCCAAGGTCTCTTTACATTCCAAAGTTCAATGAAAGCACCTGAGGCTTGGATTTAAAAGATAAGCAATGTTTAGCTGATACTATCTAATTATTAGAAATAAAATATGAATACTCCCAAATCACAAGTCATACCTCACTACAGCAGTCAGGTAAAACAGATGAGGTTACTTGCTGAAAGGGTTAGTGAGAAGGAGTACCCTCACATCCAGCCAAACCCAAGCAGTTTAACAAGGCTGCCTGGAGCTCCAGTTAAAACTGTCTTGGATTAATTCACTTTCTTTTCCTTTTGTATGAATAAAGGGCAAAGCCAAGACTGCTGCTAATAAAGCTAACACTGCCTTTTTAAGTTATCTATTTTTTATCTACTCCGAGCTGTTGATCACATTCAATAATTTGGTTAAAAATCTATTATTTGAGGCAGAGGTTTAAAAGAAGAACATCAAAGATATTTAGGGTAAGCCTATGTGAAGCAAAGACTGTCAACTTATTTTTTGCTGATAGATGTTTCTGACTCAGTGTACCTGTTCACACTGTATTTGTGTGTTTTCACTATTATTGAATACAACTCATTAATAGGACACATAATATTGTTTCTGAACAAAATTCTTTGACTAAATTAAGGAAATTTCTGAGGCAGACTAATTTATTACTTTCATCACATTAGGATGTGATTTGAATATGTGAAATAAATATGGGAAACGCCTATTTTCCATGCCTTTGTTTGAACAAAGGGTTGTAATTCAGTATCATCCTCATTTCTGTGAACTATTCCTGCATTACGTTAAGAAACATGTGGATGCTGGGATCTTGGATGTTCATTCGTATTTACAGATATATATATACGTATGTGTTATTTTTTTCACATGGAATTTTTGGTCACTGTTAAGACTTATTTCATTTTCAATATCAAATTTATGTTTGCCTTTGCTGGGATTTTTTAATACTGTATCTGAAAAGGGTCTTCATCTTTGGTATCTAGTGGGCTTAGTCCACACGAATTGATTTTTTTGCAGTTGCTGATTAACTGTTTTCCAGAGTGAAGCAATAGCATAAGTCTGCCTTGTACTTGATAAACAGCTCTGACCCACACTCTAAAAACTCACTCAAGCAATATATTCTGTGCATTTTTCAATAATAACAACAGAAGCAGGATGAAGTTCACTAAGCTGAGGGAGCAGAAAAACTCCAAGGAAAGGAAAAAAAAAAGTAATACCTAAAACTTCTGAAGATTCAGAGCTAAGTCCTAATAATTTGTATTCTGGGAAGTGCATGGCCTGTCTGGAAAACCTTGTATAAACTCTCCCGTGACACTTTTTTTAGAGTGGCAGTTGTTATCACTAAGAACAAGCAAAACAGGTTAAATCAGTCACTGTCCACCTGGGTGTTCACCTGAAGAAGTCCAATCACAGATGATTTTTGAGTGGTTTCATTGTCAATTAAACATACAATATGGGTATTTTTGTATCTCTGTATGGTAAAAATCCCCACACACAATCCAGCCAGAGAAATGTGTACTTTTTGGTACTTAAGAGGTACTTTGAGGTGCTCAAGAACAACTATGCTTACAAATCCATTGTGGTGAGTTTAGTGAGTAGGAAGGCAATTCAGGGCTTAACTCTCTCTGAAAGTCAACAGCGGTGTCCATCACTCGTCCTTGTGACCCAGGAGCACAGGAGGAAAATCTGTGAAAATAAATACTAGCGATTATGCAGATTTCAGTCACTGCTCTGACTTGGCACTGATAGATGGCCAGCCCTCTTTTTCTATTTTGTTGTAAATGTGCAAACTGAGAGCTCATTTAAAAATAATCAATAACTTCAGCAAAAGGAAGCATAAGTTTTAATTGCCTTTTTGCAGTATGTTGGGATAGCTCTGTTCTTTTTGGTTTTTCTTTTTTTCCTGTTGATCAGAAGTGTTTCCCTGTTTGGTTGCAAGAGCAATCACTAGGATCACTTTATTGCAATGGATGCATAATAATAGCTTTATAGGTATAAACGTAAAAACGCTATTAGTGCTGAGAAATATTGTTTTAGCAACTGGGTCTTGTGTGGAATAACATAATTTTTAATAATATAATTTGCTTAATGTTACATATTCACAAAATTAACAGTCATTGAAATTTCCCGTGCATTTTCTTTTTTGAATGGAAATAGTTTTGCCTGTCAGATGCCATGTTATTAAAGAACATTAGTTAAATTAAAATTGCACCTAGCATGAGAGTGTTCATGACACTTAATGGACTTTTTGCGGTTTACTTCCAAGTACTTGCCTACTAACAAGATTAAAGGCATATTAAGACAAGTGTATTTGTGGGGGGGAAATTGTGTGCTTAAAAAATAAGCTGCACGTCTTCTGAGCCATAAATTTATGACACAGAAAGCAAGGTAAGCATCTCTTCTGCCGCCGTTGCTGCAGTCTGGCAAGGTGTAGGGAGCAGTAGCACGGGGGGAGGTAAGGTGGGTGCCTGCCCCAGCCACTCTGAAAGAAAAAGCTTAAATAGCAGGCAGGGGGGTCTGAGCCTGGCTGACCAGCAGTGTCCTGCAAGAGGGGCTGCATGTCCTCGGTGGCAGGATGGTAGCAGGCAGTAGCTGTAAACATCTGGAGGTGGAAACGCGGAGCATCTCTCCCAGGAGAAATCAGTTTCCCTCCTTCCCGCCCCGTCTTTATGCCACAATATTTTCTTACAATTCTTCTGCAATAACCTACATTTACTGAGAGCTTTGTTACGCGTTTATGGTCTTGTGCAATTCGATAACTCCTCCAGACAGCAGAGTAACTTTCTACAATACAAGCATATTATTTCCGAAAATTGTCAGGGTCTCAGGAGACTTCATCGGTATTTATAAAATGTCTTTAGATGTTCCTGTGAGAGGTGTTTTATACTGTGATAGCTGTTGTGGAACAGGCCCTCCTCCCTCCCTCCCTCTATCCCATACCCAAACCAAACATCTCTACAGTGGTAATAAGAAATTTCCATAGCACTCAGACAATTTTTTCCTCAAAGGCCCATGCCCTACCTGTCGTGGGATTCTCCATGTCAGTATTCAAGTCTTGCTGTGGTAGCATGGCAGAGCTACCCAGATCAATACAACACCCTGAACTGGGCCTGAACCAAAAATGCCAGAATAAACTCCCTTTTGATTGACAGTATGTCATACAGCTTCTTTTTCCTACTCTTTAGTCTCATCCCAAATGGATCTTCTCTTACTGTTGTTTCTGGTACCCTGTACCAGAAGAGAGAGGACACAAAGGGAACAGTTTGAATTGTCACTTCACCCGTGAGACTGTCCCAGCGTTCCTCACCCACAAGTCATTCAGCTGAATATCTGGCTCGTTTGGGGTGGTTTTTCTTTAATCACTGTGCCAGCCTTTGCCTTGCCACCCATTCCTTGCTTCATACAAGCAACAACCAGATTCACTATCTTCTGTTTGTTCTAGTCGTGTTGTTCTGAATGGGTCACTGAACCATTTTCTAGACTACATCTCATGTTGCTTTCATCGCATGGAAACAAGGTGTGGGGCAATTGAGTACAGGAACTGGCAACTATAGCTGGCTTTTAGGTTTTGTGGCTTTCAAAGGGAAAGATTTGAGATTGTGCTTTTCAGCTTCAACATGGAACTAAATAAGCACTTTCTGAAGTGTCATTTTAGGTTAAAATCAATGGGAGCAACACAGAGGCAGGTAACAAGAGTACAAATGAACCAAATCCAAATTAGAAACCCCACTCTGAACTTTCGGAAGTCAAAAGCTGGAAGGGCAGATTTTAGTTCTGCATCTTGGATCACAAACTTCCGTAACAGTAATATTGCTAAGAATTCATACTGCTCTTCCACTCATTGTCAAAGCCTTCTTTAATGGGGTGATTTCTCCATTTTGTACTTATACAAAATATAAGTCTCATTCTTACAGTTTTCTTTCTTTCTTTCTTTCAAATGAACAAATTTAAATATATTACTAGCCAGGATGTACTTCTTAAAGATGCCAAAACTTTTAATTACTGACATCAGAAAGGAGTCTTGCTTTTATTAAGGAACAGAGGGAAATAGAAGTTACATTTCCATCTTTAATAACTGGAGGTTTAAACCTTATCTTGATAAAGTCTCCGGAGATGAATCACACATGCAGAAGCTAATTCATGTATTTTAAAAGTGACCAACCTTGATTTTTTTTTTTTCAAAGAACTGTGTGCATGATTGTATCTCTAGCCTGTACCTGTAGGACAGTATTTAGCGAACTGCAGCCATCTATAAATTAAGAGTAAGGAAAAATAGGTATTTCCTTGCTGCAAGAAATCTAAAAATGCTCCTGTTTTGGCCAGATTCCTGTTTCAGTTCAGGCTTTACATTGGTCCAAACAGGACAAGCCATAGGAGAGATTAACTGCTGGAGACACATAATTCAAATATGCATGTGCAGCACTGTCACAGAAGTACCTCGGGCAGTGCAGATTGCCCCTGAACGACTATATCGGTTCCAGGAAATAGAAGCAGCACTGTTATTAACAGGTACTGGAAATCAGTGCCAAAATGAAAAATCGTGAACGTTTAGAAAGTAATAATATTGTACTGCTGAAAAAAAAAATATCATTAAGACTCAGCAATAACTTTACTTGAGTGGAAGATCCATATGTCTTCCAATAAAATTAAAAGACTCATAAGCGTTCATTTCAGTAAAAGATTCATAAGCATTCATTACTGTGAGAGTAGGACTAGCCATAAATTCCAGGGGAAGTTTAGTTGCTAGCCAGTAGGAATTTCTTTTTTGTGTATACAGATTGAATTATATAGCTGATCCCACAACATTATGTTTATACCTGTTGGTCATGTTTTTATTTTTTTAATTTCAACGTGTTTTGATGTTTGTTTTTTTTTTTTTCTGAATTGCATTTCAGAATATTTCTTCTATTTTAACAAAAATGATTTCTTGGCTTTGACGATGTATCATACCTGTGGCTTGCAGCATTTATTATGAGTGATGTTCAGATCCAAGTTCTCATATTTTTATTTTCAGGAGAGGAAGGCATTCTGGGAGAAAGATCAATTTGGTGACATGAGAAATCCATACAACGTTTCATCTAGCACAGTGTCATGTCTCTAATAGTCAGCTGTAGCAGTTTCTGGAGACAGGCCAAGTATACTGTGAACCTTCTTTTCACTAATTATCCCAAATTTCAGTAGTCAAAATTTTGGAGGCTTTCTTTTCCTGCTCCCAAACTGACAAAACACTTGCTAAGGGTCAGGAGGGAATACATCCTGAAAACTTGAAATGAAATAGGAATATTTCCCCCTAGGCAATATCAGCTGTTCCTTAATATTCCTAACTTTTCAGCACCTAGGAATAAAACAGTCCTGGAGACGAGTATTATACTAACTTTAATGCGTTGTTAAAATATCTAAAGCCTTCAAAAAAATAGCTTATTGTTTCTGTAACACTATTCCTAAAATTATAAATAGACAATTTTTCTTATGTCTGAGAATAATTAGGATGAGGTATTATTTTCAGTTTCACTGCTGTATTCTCAGGGCTATAAGTTTGTCTGGATATGTTATTTTCCTTTGATAAATTGTTTCCTCTGTCTTGTTATATAAAGACCTATATATGACATGTGTTGACTTTTTCCCCTTATATGTAATTAGTTTATTCCATACAAATGTAAAATTTTAAGGTATTTTCCCAAATCAGGCAGAGCAAACATGCATTAACTAGGAAGTTAATGCACAGTGGCAGTGGGCTTTTTCTTTCTTTTTCTTTAATTCCCAGCTAGCATTATATATGCCCCATAAAGCCCGAGGCAGGGAGATAAAAGCAGCCACTGAGGTCAACAGGTAATTATTAGTAGTACGCAAAGGTAAACTTGTGTAATTTGAAAGGGAGAGTGTTTATATAAAGGCATCAAGAGGGCCTCCAGCTTGCTTTCAGAACAGGTTTGTACTAGATAGCAGATAAGTACTCTTGAAAGAGCTACATTTCACAGAGCTGTTTCACCTTTCTTCAACAGTGCTGTCACAAGAGTAAGAAGGGGACAGATGTTTCGGGTGGATTCGAAATAAAGGCTAAGTGGCTATTCACTTCTGCTTGCCCTCTGCACACCCTGGCCTCTGGCTGCTTGGGAGGGAGAGCTGTCCTAATTTATCGCTGTCCCCTGAAGGAGTTGTTGCAGTCACACTTTTCCAATTCCTAACTTAATTTTTGGGCCATATACAGATACAAACCCAGTAAGGATAGGGCTCATTCCCAACGGACGTATCCCTCTGCTCTCCTCACACTAAAGCCACCTTGCTCCTTACTATTTTTGAAAACAAAACCAATGATTCTTGCCTATCCCTGCAGGTATCTGCAACAGCTTGTGCAAACCAGGTTAATCCTAACTTTAACCTTAATATAGTCTCATATGGCTGAAACTACACAGCACTTCATAACCCAGCACTAGGTCAGCTTCATAATCTCCAGGCAAGAGATTGTTGATAGGCATTGGAATACAATAACTGTGCAAGTTGAGAGTGTTTCTCCATGTTTTCATGTGGCTTTCCTCTAGTTTGTGTCATCAACACTTTGACCTGTACATACAGAAAAAACTCGGTTATGGAGCGACATCAGGTACATAATACTAATTCAATACAATTGCAGCCGTTTTAAAATGTTTCATTTTTCATTGCAGTGATCAGTGTAAAGCAGATTTGATATTCAGAATGGAAAGGTGAAAATATGTATTACCAGAGATAACAGTGAAATAATAACGATGGTGTACTTGAATGCCTGTTATAATATCTCATATGGAACATACATACAAATTTTAGTTGTAAATGCTTGGCCATATTTTCCTTTTGATGTAAAAGCCTTCTACCTCAGGCTTTTACATGTATTAATAATATATAATGATTTGGTAATTGTCTTATATAAAGCATAAACATATTTTTTCTAAGATGTTTCACCATTGAATTCATCCAAGAGAATAATTTTTGTGTGGCACCACATCGGTCCCGTTCCCTGTGCTGGGTGTCGTGCAGTCAGCAGGGGTGGCTCTCCAGGCATCTTCTCTTCACTGCCTGTGGAGAGGGGTTGGGCAGGCGGCTGGGGGTGACTGAGGCTCCTACAGTTGGGCTCCTGCAAAATGGGAGTACAAATAATGTCTGATCTGCCACCAGGTTATATGGCTCACAGAAACTACTCTAGCTAGTTTAAAGCCAGCTCAAGCTGTCTATATTGTCTTTATTTGTAGTTTTATTATGCACCACTGACCTGTGTAGTCATATAGTTGCTATTTGTATTTTACTAATGGGATTACAATACGCAGGAAAATTACAAAGGTTTTTTCATACTGACAGAGCTGGTTCAAGCTCAGGCTTATAGCCTGTACCTGAAGATCACATTTCTCCTTCAAATTTATTGTGTAGAGAAGTGTGGAGAGTCTAATCTGAAGTCTAAGTTTTTCGGTACGTGTGCATATCATTTTGTATACAAGTAATTTCAAGATTTGTGTATGACAAGTAAAGATATAGACCCTAATTGATAACATAAATCATATCATTTCTAAATGTAATTTAAAAATGCCTTTTAGTTTCTGAATGTCAGACGTAATCATAGTCACTGTAGAAAGTTTAAGCCGGAAGCGTAGTAAACAGCATTGTGTAGAGGCTGAGAAGTAAATTTGCATAATATAAGATGGAAAAAAAATGGAGTTACCATATACAAAATTAGAAGAAAAAGATTTCTGTGAGCTGAGTATTTGGCAGCCTGTCCTTTTCAAATGGCATGCTTACCTGAATCTTCTCTTGTAAATACTTAGAGAATAATTGGCATGAAAGCTGGTATACAGTTTTCATAAAAATGTATGCTGAGTGACTATTCCAATATATTTTAATTTATTGCAATGCTGAAACCAGTATACACAAGATGGTACTTCTGCTATCATATAATCATAGAATCATAGAGTGTTTTAGGTTAGAAGGGACCTTAAAGATCATCTAGTTCCAACTCCCTTGCCATGGGCAGGGACACCTCCCACTAGACCAGATTGCTCAAAGCCCCATCCAACCTGGCCTTGAACACTTCCAGGGATGGGGCCTCCACAGTTTCCCTGCGCAACCTGTTCCAGTGCCTCACCACCCTCAGAGTGAAAAATATCTTCCTGAGATCTAATCTAAATCTACCCTCTTCCAGTTTGAAGCCATTACCCCTCGTCCTATCACTACATGCCCTTGTAAAAAGTCCCTCTCCAGCTTTCTTGTAGTCTCCTTTCAGATACTGGAAGGCTGCTCTAAGGTCTCCCTGGAGTCTTCTCTTCTCCAGGCTGAAGAACCCCAACTCTCTCAGCCTGTCCTCATAGCAGAGGTGCTCTAACCCTCTGATTATCTTCATGGCCCTCCTCTGGACCAGCTCCAACAGGTCCATGTCCTTCTTCTGTTGGGGGCTCTAGAGCTGGACATAGTATTCCAGGTGGGGTCTCATGAGAGTGGAGTAGAGGGGCTGAATCAGCTCGCTCGACCTGCTTGCCATGCTGCTTTTGATGCAGCCCAGGATGCAGTTGGCCATCTGGGCTGCAAGTGCACATTGATGGCTCATGTTGAGCTTCTCATCCACCAACACCCCCAAGTCCCTCTCCTCAGGGCTGCTCTTGATCCATTCTCCTCCCAGCCTGTATTTGTGCATGGGATTGCCCCAACCCACATGCAGGACCTTGCACTTGGCCATGTTGAACTTTATGAGGTTGGCACAGGCCCACCTCTCAAGCCTGTCCAGGTCCCTCTGGATGGCATCCCTTCCCTCCAGCATGTCGACCACACCACAAAGCTTAGTCTTGTCGTCAAACTTGCTGAGGATGCACTCAATCCCAACATCCATGTCGCCAACAAAGATGTTAAATAGTACCAGTCCCAGTACTGACCCCGGAGGAACACCACTTATCACTACTCGCCACTTGGACATGAAGCCGTTGACCACAACTCTCTGAGTGTGACTATTCAGCCAGTTCCTTATCCACCGAGTGGTCCATTGGCCAAATCCACGTCTCTCCAATTTAGAGACCAGGATGTTGTGCAGGACAGTGTCAAATGCTTTGCACAAGTCCAGGTAGATGACGTCTGTTGCTCTCTTCTTATCCACCAGCGCTGTAACGCCATTGTAGAAGGACACCAAGATTGTCAGGCACGATTTGCCCTTAGTGAAGCCATGTTGGCTGCCACTGATCACCTCCTTATTTTCCATGTGCCTTAGCAGAGTTTCCAGGAGGATCTGCTCGATGATCTTTCCAGGAATAGAGGTGAGACTGACCTATACTGCTGAAGTAAAAACTGAAGTAAGTACAAGAAAAATAACATTTAGTTATTAGATATGTATCACTTCTATAACCTAATTACATATTTAATAATTTTTAATGTGTTGGAGTAGAAAGGAGGGTCATGAGAATGCTGGAGTTAATTTAAATTGAGTCGACCCTACTAGAATAAAATTTAGAGGGTGACTGTCAGACTTGTAGTTTTGCAGTTGGAGGAAAAGTTTGGTGGGAAATGACAGGATCAGCTGGTGTTTCACCAATTAATGTGAACCCAGATGGAATGGCTTGTCTGCTGTCACATTCAGAAATGTGCTGCAGTGTAGACAGGAAAAGAAAAGAACACCTAACCCAAAATTGGTAAATGAATTTTCCTACAAGAAGTTATATATTGAAGTAGTTTCTGGATACCTACCATTGTGTTCACAAAATGCAATACATGAGCTTAATTGCAAACCTGAGTGTAAGAGTGTTGGAAGAGTACAAAGCCATTACATTTCTAACTAATGGTTAATTTTCGAACTGGTCCATAATGAAACTTCTCTCTTCAGAGAGGAATTATGCCTTAAGTTGCTCTCTTATCTCCTAGTAGGGCAGTTTCTTTTGGTAGATGAGTGACAGGATTACAAGGGTAATCATACGCAGCCAGAGAATATTGAGTCTGTAAAGAAGCAGCAGGATTAAGTGCATACCTTTACCATCTTAATAAAGCCTTTTTTTCACCTGCCACACCCTTCAAAGCAGTAAGCTGTACAGCAGCACTTACGAATACAGATTTTGGTTTCCTCATACTTCTTGGAAAACTTCCTGGGTTATAGGCCACATTTATATGCCTAGAACTCTAGACCCCAGTGCAGTCAGTGTGTCTTGTACTGGCCACATGTTATGTTAGGATTAGATGAGTTATAAATTGGTGTGTGGGAGAAACAAGTGGTTTATGTTTGTGCTGAAATGAAGTATGGGAAGGTGTGTCATTTGGTTACTTATTGCAAATAACCTGCAGCTGCAATATTAGTGGTGGAATAAAGTAGCGTTAGCTGGAGTTGTAAGGAGACCTGCTTTCTGGAAGCATGCTTTTTTCTGGTGAGGTTAGGTTTTGGGCTAAAGGAAGGGGACGGCCCCTCCACTATAGATTGGTTTGAGCTGTCGTCAAATCACACCTTGATTTAATTCATTTACCCTTCCAGGGAAGGCCCTCCATTTCTCTCTGGACTTGGCCTTTGCTACCTTCTGCTTCTCTTGCCAAAGTACGTGTATAGATACACCTATTCTCTTGGGTTTGGGCAAGTTGCACAGAGCGTGTACCACGGAGATGTTACCATGAAGTATATTAAAATGCAGTGAGGTATAATTCCATGAGTAGCTTAAATGGATCTTAGATGACGCTGCTGCTAAAGGAGGTGCGTTGACATGGCCACCCATCCCGCTGGCATCCCCCGACGTGGGCACACAGCCTGTGCTCGCTTAAACAAAAACCAGCGTGGCCCAGTGAGGCCACCTCACCGATCCAGCTGAAAACACTGCACACAATGGGGACGGACATTGGTTGCCGGTGGCCGTGCTGCCCCGTGGATACATCTGCACGGTGGCCTGTTTGGCTGCCGTTCCTGGTTCACTGTGCCGCGAGGTGGCTGCATCCTCACGATGTGGGGCAATGAGTTGCCTTGAAGTAGCTGGGAAGCTGTAAATTCACATCAGCCTCATCAGCTCCCTGTTGTAGACAAGCCTTCAAGCTTATTACAGCACCTTTTTTGAGAGCAGGGAGAACAATGTGTGCTTCAGTGGTGTGTTGTAAGTTTACATCTTACGTGGATCTTGGATGAAAAGTACATTTTAAATCCACAAAAGTCTTATTGATTATAAAACTGAGGATTCAGAGAAGGTGGGGAATTAATGTGAGAATTGACTACTAGTCTAAATGGACTTATTACAACGTACAGATTTTTAATGGCTAGGAAGTACAATCCTTGTTAATATTTATGTAATTTGTAAAGGGTAATGCCCTAATTCCCCTGAGCAGCTGACTTCATTAAGTGTACATGATCTTTAAATTGCCAAGCAGGTGAGGTGAATGCAAGCTGTAGCGATAAATTGCTTGCTTGATGGGCTCACTTTAGTGCTTTCTTTCAAATCTCAGGCTTTGTCAATGTTTCTTCCAGGGTGTTTAATATTTTAAAAAGTGGCAGTTGCAACAATATGTAAAGGGAGCTGATGATAATGATCTGAAAATGCTGTCCTTCTTGTGAGCCTATGGGTGTTTGCTGGATGTGGAGAAGCACAATTCAAGGCTTTTTGTTAGGATGAGGCATAAAGCTCTATAGAATAATACCACCTGGGAGCATCCCTTTTCTTTAGGATTGCTGCAAGCTGATGTTTTAACCTACTGTGCACCTAATAAGTGCATTAAGCACAGTTGTATTCCTTTTCTTCCCCTTTAATTGTTGTTTTCTTCTTTCCCAAGTCTGCATTTTTCATGTTTTGCCTGCTAATTTGATATTTGCGTCACAAATCTCAGGTTTTTGTTCATAGATGAACACCATACAAAGTAATAGATTTTTCCTGATTAATTTTATCTGACGTATTGGACATACTTAAATTTCATTCACATGGATAGGATGGCAGCTCAGTGAGTTTTTGGTGTAATTAATCTTTTTTTGCCAGACAAAAATTCAAAAAGGTAACTTTTCCTGATTCATAAGTACAGTGAGCACTGATGAACACATTTAAAACCAAAATAAATTTGAAAAATATCACATGAAAAAAGAACAGGTGAAAAAAGATGAAACCCCTAATGAAAAAACACTTCCTAAGATTTTTTTTCCTTCTCTGTGTTTTTCATAGTATCAAATTAGGTAAACTTCTTGATTTAGTATTCTCTGGGGTTGTCAAAATAGGAAATTAATGTGAAGTAAACTGTTGAACAAACTGTTTTTGGCAGGGAAGAAAAAACTGTTTAAAAAAGAGAAAACCACTTGTTTTTAATTTTACTTTATTTCCACTTTTCATAGAAATTTCAAGAAAGGGTGTCAACACCTGCTTTTTTTTTGACAGGATAGGTAAGGTTGAGAAGATTGCTTTCAACGTGGTGTTTCACGATGCTGTCACAAAAGATTTTCAAAGGCAAAACCAGAAGATAAATGCTTGCTATTATGGCATGCGTTTGGATGACGATATGACTCCTAACTGGATATTTAATACCGAAGTAAAAGACCTGTCCTGGTTTGAGGACCTGTCGGAAAGGTGTGCCAAATGCATGGCTGGGGCTGAGCTCGAGCTCGTCCATATGGCAGGTAGGGTGAGCACACTGGTGAGGCGCAGACCCGAAGCTAAACCCCAAATGTTCTGTCCTTGCTAGCTGGGGGTAGCTGGTGGCTGGGTGGTCACCCGCAGCTGTCCCTCAGCGGGGAGAGTCAGGCAGCAGCTACATCTGGGAGAGGCAGTGACCAAGGGGTGGCTGCTGCGATCGTGAAGGAGTGACATGGATTAGCCTTAAAGGTTTGAAGATGTTGGATGCAGGTCTAGGGGACTGAGAGAGGGCTGGCCATGAAACAGTGACAAGGCCAGGAGAAATGTGTTTTTATCGTGTTTGTCCAATAACTGGGTTGTCACCAGTGAGCCGTTGTCCATACCTGGTGGCACATTTTCCCTAAAAAGATTCAATGGGGCTTGGTAAATTGCTAAGGCACGAACGATGCACCTCCAGAGGGTCTGTGAGCTGTAATTAATGGGGGCTTGCATAGTGCAGACATCACATCTCCAAAGGAAGGTCCAGCTGTGAAGAAGCCTTGAAGGGATGTGATATAACCTCTCAGTTTCTTTAGTAGGAAAATGAATGCCCTATGAAAGGATTGAATTGTGGTCGTCAAGTAATATTTTCATACTAGACCAAGCTGAGGAAAGTTTTTGTGTTTTATACGGATTTGTTGAATAATCATGCTTAAAATCTTGTTTTTGAGTGAAACATGAAATAAAGTTTTTATAATAGAGATTCTCTAGGGAAAAAATGGCAGAATTTATATCCTGATATAAACTTTTTTGACAAGCTGATGAGATATTAATGTTTTAGTGAATTGAGTCTTAGGATGGTGCTATACTTACCAAATCTGCCCCAAATATCTCAGAAGGTATAGCCTTGTAATACATGCACTTCTTACTTTTGCTAGAAATGGGTTCATTAGATATGTGTCGGTTTACTTATTTCTGCAAGGAACATGAAATGGGTGAAGAGATTTATGTTCCTTTTTCACCCATTCTTCAATAACCTGGAATTTGGATAAGAAAATTCTCATGATCTACCACATTCCAATAACCCTGAAGATTTGTTTTAAATGTTCTGGAATGGGAAAAGCAGGCTTATTTTTGTTTTTCTAAAGCACAGTAGTCCAGTTAGAATGTCTGAAAAGCTGTTATTTCTCTTGAGTAAGAACCACAAACCTTTATGAAACTTTCACTCACCAGTTGTTTCTTTTTTTTTTTTTAAACATCTTTTTGGTGTCAAATTTTGGGAAAACTGCCCCACAGTAGTTTCATAATTTTAATTCCAGTGAACTAATTGCCTCAGCTTCAGACAGAAAAAAACTGGCTTGCAGTGGCTAGCAACTTCTGAAGGACAGAGTTTCAGGTAGCAGGGCGGCTTAGTGGTTCTATTTTGAATTACTGGGCACTTGAATAGCTATACAATTTTTTTTTAACTGTGGTTCTGAGGAGATGCTTCAGTCACAGCACTCTGTGAGACGTTAAATTCACTGATGTCTTTTCAAATTTTTCAGGAAGAGGATTTTGAGGATTAATCTCTCATTAATGAACTTCTGTGCTTCTAGCTAGCATTAGTGAAATTGTACATGTGAATAAATCAGTGAAGTAAAAGAGTGTATTTTGAATTGGTTTACTTTTGCGCATAAATTAAATCAACAACCAGGCTGAAAACTGGCTTCTGTTTTATTGCTGAGTTAATACTGTACACAACTACAGAGTTTTTAGCTCTTCTGACTTTGAGGTTTGGACTAATTTTGTTCTTCAAGTTTTCAGATTCTGAGAAGCATTCAGGTATTTGTAGGCTGTTCGAGCTACCTCAAAACAATAAACGCGTATGTTTGAAAGTAGTTTTGTATTAAACATGCTGTTGGTTTATTTTGAAAATGCTTTGTTTTGTTTTAAAAACAAGGGGATTCGGATTTTTTTTCAAGTAGGACGAGAGGACTCCACTTCTAATTATCATACTGAGGGTTGGTGGAGGCTGAGATCTTGTTCAGATATATATGGCATGCTGCTGCATGGGGGGGTCCTTTTATTTGAGTTTTCAGCCAGGAAATGATGAGCAAACCATTAATGGGAAAATCACATACATGGATGGAAATTTGTGAGGTGCAAATAACATGAACTGTTGAAATATAGGTGGTTAGAGAAAAGGTCCTAAGAAAGGGGTGATGGGAAGGTCACTGTGAGACTAAAAGTAACCAAAGCATGGCCGGGAGCGGAAGACTTTCTCAGATTTGCAGCATTGTGAAAAGCTGTGCCTGAGCGAGAGGAAGGTAAAGATCTTTTTCGGATTCTGTGTTGATGTGGACTTTGATACCCAGAAAGGGCTTTTTTCCTTAGGTGTTGCCAAATTCCCAGAGCAACTAAACCACGTGGGTACAATCAGCTTCTGTGATGGACAATGAAGCAGGCTGCTCTGG
>VFFE01007546.1:530788-625879 GCA_008921705.1 Burhinus oedicnemus | reverse complement strand
AGTGCTTTCCTGACAGCTCTCCTAAGGTCTGCATGCCTCAGCAAGGCTGACTCAAGACTTGCCCTTACATTGATGTGATTGTACACTGTCCAGGTGGGTTTATACTGACTGGGGTGTCAGTACTGTACTCGAATGGACTGGGTAGATGGCTTTTGCAGGCTGGAGCACCGTGGCTATTTCTTATCATGCTACAAGTTTTCCTGGAATGAGTAAGTTTCGCATCACAGAAACTCAGCTACAGCCACATACATGAGTCACCTCTAAGGTTTCTGATTGTCTAGAAGAAAAAAACCAATTGTATTTGAAGAAGAAGAAACTCAGATGTGACTGATTCATCTGACCTGACATTCAGGCAGGTGTTTACAAAGCACATGGTGATCAGAGTATTACTCAGCTGTGAAAAAAATATATGCCCCATTTCTTTGTAAATTCTCAGCCAAAATTTGTTTTATTTTTGAAGAAATGTGTGCTGTGCCTTGTTTGTTTGGAGCTAGTATTTGATCACTCTCTTCTGCAAACTGTTTTGTTCGAATCAATATTTGCCATATTTATTCTCCAAGGTGTTGAGTGATCCTGTGACATCCTCAAATCTTGAAGGTGTTTCTGACACACATGTATGTTCACGATACTCACTATTTTGCAGCATTAAACTCTGATTACCCTTTTAGTGGCTTCTTTGATTTCTGCATCTTGAGTCTGCCTGCTTGAGGAATTTCTCATTTCTTAACATTATTCTTTTCAGCCTGTGCACGGTTGTTTAGTGAAAGTCTGAAACAGGCATGTAAAGGATTAGCCTGTAGGTTGCATTGGGTCCCTTTCCCAGCCTTTGGCAGAGTTGCCTACACTGTTCCTCTGCATGGCCTCCCTTTGCCTGAGCAACAATTGAGAAACAAATCATCCCATACTCCCCTTTTGTCATACTGTTGCTTATTGACTGTACTGAAGATTGGAATATGCAAAATAAAAAGCAACATTTCTGTTCTAACAGAGCAGTCAGATTTAATTTACGCTAGTTAAAATGATCTTTGCATTCAGACACAGTACAGGAATATAAGAGAAGAAAGGGTTAACTTGAAACATAATTACTTGAGTTACACAGTTCCCCAGTCCTTTGCTTAGTGTTTAGGGCTACATATAGAAAAAATAAGTATATCAAGGAATTAATTAATAAGCTGACACATTGAATCTCACAAGCCAACAGTAATCCTAAGATGAAACCTCAAACCACTTAGGCTTTGAACAAAACTCCCTGGCTGCCAGTCCTTTCCCAAACTGAGTTTTGTTGTATGTGAAAGATTGTATTATGTCATTTGCAAATAGGAAAAAAAATCTGTTATTTAGGCATTTGGACCTTATTTACCAAATTGGCCTAGTGGAAGCTAAAACCACTCTTCTTTCTTTCTGTGAAATGTTTCTGGCTTGAAGTAAATATATCATCATGATCTTCTGTGCCCTCATGGACTTAGAGAGAGGATATGGCGGTTAGGTTGACTCTTTCATTCCAGGACAAGCAACAAAATAAGTAAGCTTAACTTCAATAACGTATATACCCAGGGTATATGTAGGATGAAAACCAGAGGGGAATATTGCAAGACTGAGGTATAGTCAAAAGATGCCAAACTGTGATGCTGAAATTAAAAAAAAAAAAAAAAAATCAGAGACATGTAAAAGAATTTACTTGATTTGCTTAGAAATCCTTCTGAGGAAAAAATGTTAACCATTATAAGGTACACTGTTAGAAGGGCAACAAGCTGGGGTGCAAGCAATCCAGGAGACTTGGAACCAATGCCAGATATCCCTACATCACACAGATGCTAGATTGACTGGCCAAGGGTGATAGTCTCCTGGGTCTTATATGCAAAACAAGAAAATATTTTGTTCAACTGGATGTCATAATTAATCTGTGACAGCCTTAACTGTAGGGACCATGAAATACTGGAGTTCAAAATCAGTGGGGAGTGAGGAAGGCAGGTAGCAGAGCACAGACCCTGGGCTTCAGGAGAGCCCAGACTTCTGCAGGGAACTGGTAGGTGGGATTCTAAGGGAGGCAGCTCTGAAGAGCAAAGGAGCTCAATAGAGCTCGCAGGTCTTTAAGGACAATGTCTAAAGGTCTGTGTTCCCCAGGGGTCAATACTGGATCCAGTCTTGTTCAACATATTCATCAATGACCTGGATGAGGGGACAGAATGTGCACTCAGCAAGTTTGCTCATGACACAAAACTGGGAGGAGTGGCTGACACACCAGAAGGCTGTGCCACCATACAACGAGACCTGGACAGGCTAGAGTGTTGGGCAGAGAGAAACCTCATGAAGTTCAACAAGGGCAAGTGTAGGGTCCTGCACCTAGGCAGGAATAACCCCATGCACCGGTACAGGTTAGGAGTTGACCTTCTGGAAAGCAGCCCTGCAGAGAGGGACCTGGGAGTCCTGGTGGACAACAGGATGACCGTGAGCCAGCAATGTGCCCTTGTGGCCAAGAAGGCCAATGGTCACCTGGGGTGCATTAAAAGATTGTGGCCAGCAGGTCATGGGAGGTCATCCTCCCTCTCTACTCTGCTGTGGTGAGGCCACATCTGGAGTACTGTGTCCTGTTCTGGGCTCCCCAGTTCAAGAAAGGCGGGGAACTACTGGAAAGAGTCCAGCAGAGGGCTATGAAGATGATCAAGGGACTGGTTCACCTCTGTTATGAGGAAAGGCTGAGAGACCTGGGTCTGTTTAGCCTGGAGAAGAGAAGACTGAGAGGGGATCTCATCAATGCTTATAAATATCTAAAGGGCAGGTGTCAAGAGGGTGGGGCCAGTGGTGCCTGGCGGCAGGACAAGGGGCAATGGGCACAAGCTGGAACACAGGAAATTCCATCTAAACATGAGGAAAAACTTCTGTACTTTGAGGGAGACAGAGCACTGGAACAGGCTGCCCAGAGAGGTTGTGGAGTCTCCTTCTCTGAAGATACTCAAAAGCCGCCTGGATGCATTCCTGTCCAACCTGCTCTAGGTGAACCTGCTTTGTCAGGGGGGTTGAGTTAGATGATTTCCAGAGGTCCCTTCCAGCCCTTACCATTTTGTGATTCTGTGATTAAGGACAGCAGCCTCCAAGCAAAAAAATGCTCCATCCTGATATTTAGGAAAGCTAGTAACTGTATCAGGAGATCAGCTGGGCTAAAAAGGGAACTCATGAATGAACTGTAGCACACCAAAGATGTACATAGCACGTGGAGGCAAGGACAGGTTACAAAGGAGGAATATGGAAACACTGCCCAGCTTTGTATGGATGGTGTTGGGAAAGCCAAAGCTCAACTGGAGTTGCAAGTGGTAAGGAATACCCAGGGCAAGAGAAGTTTCTAGTGCTACATAACAGTAAAAGGCTAAACAAGGAAAATGTGAGCCCATTGGTGAATAGCGTGAGTGATTTAGCAGCAGGCACAGATAAGGCTGAAAGACTCGATGTTGTCTTTGCTTCAGTCGTCACCAGAAATGTCTCCCAGGCCTCTGTGCTCAGTGAAAGGCGAACGACCAGCAGTGGATGAGGACTGAGCCAGGGATTAGTTTTGAGACCACAACCTGTACAAGTCCATGGGATCAGATTGGCTTCATTCAAGGCTGCCTAGAGGGCTGACTGATGTACTTGGCAAGGCCACTCTCTATCATCTTTGAAAGTCAGTGAGATCAGGGTAGGCTCTCAATGAGTGGAGAAAGGCAAATGTTGCACCTACCTTCATAAAAGGCAAAAAGGATGATCTGGAGAACTACAAGGGGTCAGCATCACTGTGGCCCCTGGGGGTATTGTAGAATGGGTCCTCTTGGAGCACATTTCTGGGCATGTAAAAAAGGTGACTGGGAGCAGCCAGCATTAATTTACCAAGGATAAATCATGTCTGACAAACCTGACTGCCTTTTTTGATAAAATGACTGGACTGGTGGAAAAGGAGACAGCAGTGAATGTCATTTACCTCCACTTTAGCAAAGCTTTCAACACCATCTGCCACAGTATTCTTCTGTCCAAGTTAGGACATTACAGACTAGACCAGATGGGTAGAAAACCCCAGTTGGATGGTCAGGCTAAAGTTCAGTGATTTTACTCTACCTGGAGGTCAGTTACAAGTGCAGTACTGCGGGGGTCTGTCCTGGGTCCTGTCCTGTTTTATGTCTTTATCAATGACTTGGAGGAGGTGATGGAAGGACAATCAACAAACTGAGGCCCTCAATATGCTTGAGGGTAGGGCTACCATTTAGAGGGACCTAGACAACTAAGAGGAGTGAGCCAACGGAACAATCATAAAATCCAACAAGGGCAAATGCAAAGTTGTGCAGCTGGGATGGACCATCCCTCTGTAATGATGCAGGCTGGGGACCAGCTCTGCAGAGAGGAGCTGGAAGTCTTGGCAGACAGCAAGCTGGACAGAGCCAGCAGCGAGCCGTGACAGCAGAGGTGGCCAAAAGCATCCATGGCTGCATCAGTGGGAGCACAGCCAGGAGATTGGGACAGTGGTTGTCCCCCTCTGCTCGACACAGCACCTGGAGTCCTACCTATGGCTCTTACCCACTCCGGTACAAGAAAGATGTTGATAAATTCAACCTCAGCAGAGGGCCACCAAATTGGTCAGTGCTGGGAGAGGCTGAGGAAGAGGGGCTTGTTTAGCCTGTTCAGATGGCTTCAGAGGACCTAACAGCAGGACCATGGTGTCTACAGGGAGGGGACTGAGAACTCTGAGCCAGGCTCTGTGGTGTACAAGCAAACAAGAGGCAGTGGCCACAGACTGAAAAATGGGAGGTTACAACTTTTTATAAAGCAGAACTTTCTCACCTCAGGAGGACACTTGGGAAGTGAGACATGTTGCCCACAGAGGCTGGGCAGGCTTCATCCTTGGAGGGTTTCAAGATGCAAAAGGGTAAAGCCCTGAGCAACCTGGTCTTATCTCAGAACTGACCCTCCTGTGAGCAGGAGGTTGGACTATACACCTTCTGAAGCTCCCTCCAACCTGAGGGATTCTGCTATTAAATAGAGATAAAACTATATTTAGTTTTCACAGAATGTTAGGTAATATAGTTATTTTTGTGTGTTCAGACAAGATTTTTAAATTGGGGAGTGAGGGATTGAGGTATCTTAATCTGTAATGTGTGTTCTTTCCAGAGTTTGAACATCAGTATTAGTAAGTACTGAGTATGCAGAGGCAGAATAGATGAAGAGAGGGAGATTTATCTTCTGAATCGGTGGTGTCTTCGCTTGGTTTCAGTCAATAGAAAGTATTTTACATAAGAGCTGGAGCCCATACTCTTCAATTTCTTGGAGATAAACTGATTCCAGTATGATTATTTACTGGATGTATTCCATCGAGTATAGTGTTTATTGTTTCTTTGACTGATTGTTCTGACAGAAATTTCTTATGTAGTCATATAAAAATAAAAGGGGAGGGAGAGAGCTTGAGTTAGCAGCCTTCCAAACAACAAAATCATAAATCCACAATTGGGTTGCTTTTTCTTGCCTTAAGCCTGACGTTATTTTCTTCTGATTGAATTTGTATCTTCTGAAGAGTGAAGAAAAAAAATTGCAACTGTGTTTTGCAAATACGAGAATCTGTGAAACAGAATAAATTACCAACTATTGGCTTGATTCTGAAACCTGAACTCAAGCACATGGTTGGTTAGTCATACAAATATTCCTCAAGTAAGCCAGCATCCTGTTCTCAGGTGTCAGGTTTTCATAACTAGCTATGATGTGATGAACAATTTAAGATATTTCAAGCTGATCTGAATATTAGAGTGATAATTATACCTAGCCTGGCTGTGTGGTTCCTTTCTGGTTAGTGTTTCCAATCTACATTTATGTAAGTGCTTTGAAAGCACAGATTGTTCTTTGTGTAGGAAAGGTACGTACTACCAAAATACAGGGCAATTTTATGGAGAATATAATGTATGTTGAATATTCCTCTTCTCCCTACTCTCCATTAAAATACAGAAAATCTTAAAAGACCAAGGGCCTAATCTGGTATATTTGTTACTGCCTTAGTTCTGCCCACAGCTCTCCCTTGAGGCACGCGGATAGATTTGATAAGCAAACCTTGCCAGATGGCTAATGCTTGAAGGGAACGTTTTGCTACAAACATTGCAAAGTACAGAAATTTTAAAGCGTAGCAGCAGTCTGCAGGCATAGGACTGCACTGTACTTTGACGTACCTGCTCAAGTATCTCATCTTCTGGAGTAGGGGCAGAGGGCTGAATCGGCTTTTCAAATGCCCTCGGCACAGCTGGCCTCAGCGTACACATTTGTAGTGTTGACTGAAGGAAAAAGTGAACAAAAATTATGTAGGTGCGCACTGTAGGAAATTAAAGTGTCTCCGCTCTGCAGGTTCCTCACCATATTATAGTATATGAGGCTCCGGACAGGGAGGAAGAACATTTGGCAAAGCCATTAGTGTTGAGTTGACCCTGTGCTGCACGCACAGGAGCTTGCTCAAAGTAAATGCCAGCTGGTGGCAGTGGAGAAAGCAGTCTGCTGTACCTTCCCTGTCCCCGTCCCTGCCCTTGCTTACAGCTGGTAAGCAAAAAGGTATGAGAGTCGTGAAGGCAGCTGCTCCAGCCAAGTAAGAGGCTTTTGAGTAGAAGAAATGCTCTTTGGTGCCTTGGTGGTTGTGGATGCATCATCAAAATAAACTTTTGGCTGTAACAAGGTTGCCTCCAGCGAGGAGTGTGATATCCTGTGAAACAGTTGTGCTCAGACAAGCACTTAAAGCTTCTCCTACACAGATGAATGGACACAAAATAGATTCACGTCAGTATTGTGTATTTCTAATTTGTTCTTTTAGAAATTGTGTTTTGGGATGAATAAACTTAAAATGATGGGGTTACGTATATAATATGTATGTAGTATTAGTTTCCTATATCCTGTATTATCAGTTCCCTTAGATTTTGGACATTTGTGAAGAAATAGACCTGACTTTAAAATGTAAGGACCAAGTCCTTAGCTGTAACTCCAGAATATGATCCATCAAGTCTAGAAGTGTATGCGACTGGTGCATAGATCTATGCTTTACATCTTCAAAGCCCAGCATCACATTCAGCATGGATTTTAACAAGGTGGAGGGATTGTGAGGATTCCTCTAAAAACCCAGGTCCATGGTTCTTGGGGAACTCTACCCAACCTGTAGTATAACATTGTGGCTTGAGGTGATGTTGGCACCCCTCCCAAATTTGCAAACTTCTACCTTCACTTGCTCTTTTCTCCGCTTCTTTCCAACTGCCTTCTGTCGTAGTTACTTAAAATTAAAGTCTTCAGTCCAGAACTACTATATATAACATCGTATAAATGCTTAGACAGCTGAATAGTTTGACTAACCTTGAGCTGTTGGAATTGAAGTAAAACACGGAAGCAAAGCAATAACTTTGGATGCTTGTGTTACCGGAAAGCATCCCATGATTGCTTTCTAAAACACTTAATCATGAAATAGCTTCTTTGCTTCCCAGACTTTGTGTAAGCAACAGATCATAGGTCTGCTGGAAAAAGAAACCTCAGCAAACTGCGGAGAAGTTTTACTGTCATAACCTATGGAGCATGTCTTCCCTTGGTGTTCATCGGGATGAGCTGCTTGAGAAGTCCAAAATTTGCTTCCTTCATACTATGAAAATGACTAGCTTAGCCACTTATAGGACGCAAGTGTTGTCCATCACCTTTGGACAGCAGCACATTTGGATCTGGAAATGGATGTTGTCAGAAGATACTGTGTCGCAAAGGAGTTTTACTTGTCAGTTCTGGATCACACTTAAAATGCATGAGTATTCACTGCTAATTTGACAGGCAAGTGCCATTAAGTTACAGAATAATGTGCCTGAAGTTACTGCAATATTAAAGGGTTTGTAAAATCAAATTAAAAACATATTCACTTAAATGCTATAACAAATTTTCTGCTTTACTTGCAAGAGCTATGAACATCTTTGTTCATGTGAAAACCCATTTTTTTAAAATATGAAGTAAAATCCAAAATTAGTAGTCAGTAAGGACCACATGTGCCATGTTTCAAATTTTAGCAGTTATTCCTGTAGTCTTTCCTTAAGGAATAAAAAAAAGGATAAAAATATCAGCCTAAGAACATTATTCTTCACTCTTTGACTTTTGAAGGCAAGGGAAAATATACTGTAAGATTACCTACGGTGCTACCAATTAGTACCTGGTAAAGCACTGTATAGCGGAAATTATTTGCAGGATGAGGGGGCCAAATACTTCTACAGATCATATTGATAAATAATGTACCTCAGCAGCTTCCTGTGGTGTTTAATCTTAACTGTTTCAAAATGTTTTCCATAACCGTATGACTAAACCACTCATTATACACAGTAAAGTGGTTTTATTTCATTATTTTCCTCCCTGCATTTGTTATGATTGATCATGTAGCACGCCTCACCTCTAGAAGAGAAGAAATGGAAAGCGAGCAAAGCATGCCGATTGCTCTTCCTTCAGAGGTGGAAAGATCCGTTTAAGCTGCAGGGGCTTAAACAACCCTGTAAGTCTCTAAGTCTCTTCTGGAATCAAGGCTGGACTGGACTGATGAGGTTTCTCTACTTCCATAGAGAAGGTGCTTCTGTATTTCAAAGGGAGCCTCAGGGAGGCACCCAGAGCCCCACAGGCACCCGCCAAGATCTTGAACACTCACTGGTGTCACAAGTGTTTCAGGTGGAATCTTTCTGCACAGGGCACTCAGGCACTTATGAAAGATTATTTAAATGAAAACAGAGCATTGCAAAGAACATTTCAATTTTTTTTTCTCTTGAAGCAGTTAGAATGGCTTGTATCATGTAAATGATGATGCTTTTTTTTTTTTTAAAGAAACCAAGTAGGGATTTTTTTGTTTGTCTTGTTTTGATTTATTTTTGTGTTGGAAGATCCTATTTTGAGTGGTTTACAACTTTGCCAAATTTAAACATAGGAGTGAAACTATTGGTGCTCAGTGTTTGCCTCAGAATGTCTTTGGTTTGCTTAGTGATTTTTCTCCTTTTTTTTTTAAACTTCAAAGGAAGTATGTTGAAGGGAAACAGAAGTCATACAATTTTGAGGAATTTCAGTTTATATGTACTCTGGCAGGTCTTTGATGATCCATAGCTGAATGTGAGTCATCTTAGATCTGAAATGGACAAGCACAGCTTTTATTTTTTTTTCATAATTTTGCCAATAGTAAGTAGCTGCTCTCATGTATAGAAATGAAAGTGCAATTAATGACTGATACATTTTGCCTGTACAGAAAAGACTGAATTAAGATTTTATAGGTAAGTTTCCTTTTTGAATACTCTGACTTTCAAACACTTGTTATTTGCAATTTTAGCACATACTGATATAATGATTTGCAGTGTTAATTTTATGTAAGTGGTTTGGGCTGATCATTTGTTTATCCCTGTAGGTTGGTCATGAATGTATAGTGCAGACTGAAGGCGCATAAAATCAGATCTCCCTCTACAGACAGTTTTGTTTTGTTGCCTTCTTGAACTTTAAGCTACACAACATGAAAGCTTGGAGAAAACCCGACCTCTTTCTGGGAGAACAGTTCCACACCAGTGGTGGGAAGCCTAGAGACAGGCAATTTCCATGAGCTCCATCCATGCAGGGATTGGTCACAAACATTTTAACCCAACTGCTGCTTTTTTTCCTTCTCTTCTGTATATTTTGGAAAGGAAAAAAGATTCATTTTCACTTTTTCCCTTGTCTGCTGAATGCTAAAGTCAATTTAGAATCCTGAAGTCAGTTTAGAATCCTGAATCTTCAATACCACTTGAGTACAGAGCTCCGAAACAAGCGGAGTATGGCACATTTGGAAAGGCATGCTGTTTGCAGTAGCTGGCTTTTTCCTTTCACCAAGAGCCCGTCAGCACAGGCACCTTAATTAGAATTCCTCTTCACTTATTTGCTGTGTATATTAAAGGATGTGACTTTTTGAAATGTGTGAATATTTTGTAATGGATTTAAGGAGAACTTAACAAAAGGTATTTATCCAGCAAACTTAGAAGTAAAATATTGATCCAGGAGCAAGTGATAGTCAAAGATATCTCAAAGAAGAAGCTGCAGTGAGATTCCATCCCCCACCCCAACAAAACAGTGGGTGTGCAAGCGTTTGCTAAGCTGAGCTATCTTTTAGAAAAATAGTAGAGGACTGCCTGCTCTGCCTTTGCTGTATCGATGGGAAGGCTTTTATAGTGTCATGAATGTTACTTCACCACCCTGGTACTTCCATCTGCTAGAACAGCTAATTCTGAAATCCATACAATGCTTGTTTGGTGTTAGTAATATTAGTGTAACACTTTTTTACATCAAGGAAAAAACAGAGTTACATTGTGTTTCTATAAGCAGACCTAGCGAATTAAAGATTCTTTATGTGTCTCTCTCACTGCGGGTGATGAATTCAGAGATCATTTGCAGTTTCGAGTAATTGGGAGTACATCTATATCCGCATTTTAGTGGATGCCAGGGCCCTAGCACCAGCTGCTTTGCTCTACAGATCTATTCCTACTGCAGTAGGCCACATGCTAATGTAGATGCCAATGGGTACTGTGGGCTGCTGTGTTCATGTTAGCAAATCTTTATCTGAGCAGGATGGATGAGAGAAAGGAGCAGAGGTAAAGACAAGCAATGGAAACATTAAACTGAAACGGAGACTTCCATTTTTGCAGCATTTTTTCATTTTTGTTTTGCTTTTTAAACTTCCTTTTTTTCTAGAAAGTGTGTGGATTTATTTTGTTTTATTCTGGGTTTTTTTAATGGGGAAAGGGCTTGACTGCCTTTCACTATAATTAGAACTAATGACCGTTCTTTTAGGTACTAGGGAAGGGATAGAGGAGAAAAAGTTAGCTGAGGTGGACTGCTGCTTTAAAGTTTTTTTCTTGAGACAAAATGTACTAGAAAAAAGTAGCAAAAATAGAAAAAGCCATTCTTGTCTCAGGTGCTGGAAAGACGTAGGCAGAACACATGGTCTCATCAGCTGCTCTGCGATGTGGCAAACCTGGAGCAGGATTGGGCTGTTGAGAATATTATTGAGTTACCTCATTTGTCACAAGTTCACAGAAATGCTGCCTTGTGAAAAAGACGGCCTTGCATGTCAAAGCGAGACTCTCAGAGAGGAGAGAAATAGGGAGCAGTAGAAAACAGATGTGTCCCAGGACTTGCTCAAGATTTAGCCAGAGGTGATGGGCATGGTAGTAAAATCTGCATCCGCCTATCTGCTGGGTCTTGTTGGGACAACGTTCAAAAAGTAGGAGATTCCTCACTGTCCTAATGGGTCTGTGACTCTGGGGAATGATGAGAGGGGTAGCAGTGAAGGTTGTTCGTCGTCTGAGTCCACTTCCTTCTGCTGTTTTGCTTCCCACCCAAAGTCTTCTCCCACCCCTCCTTACTCCCAAAACAGAAATAAATTAATCTAAAATAAGATACAAATTTTCCATTCTTTTGGATCCTTTATTGTTGTTCATTTGTTCACCTGTCACAATTTTTATTCCTTCTGTCAAAGGTATTAAACCTTTTTTTCAGATTAGAACTGCCATCCTGCTTTTCTTTTGTGCCTTACTCCAGTAACATTTGGATATTGGGATGCATTATGAACCTTCACACAGTTTTCAAGAGTGCAAGCTGAATAATACATACTCATAAACAGTAACGTGGTGATGCTTATATTGTCTAGGTGTATCATAAATTTCTACTGGTCAGTTCTCTGAAATCACGTTTTTAACTTCAAGGATGCAAATGTCTCAGCTGGGACAGCCATAGCGCCTGGTTATAGACATCTAACATAGGAATTTAGGCTGGCCTTCTGGTCAAGAGAGATGTACCCTGAACCTGGAGGATTTCTGCATTATCTTTGATTCCATAAAAAGCCTAAGAAAATGGTCTTCCAAAATGACATATTCCTAAGGAGGCACTTGAAACCCTAAAGCTAGTTGGTACTAACATCTCTTTCCAAACTCTGGTCTGTGAACAGCTCTTATGCCTGCCTCTCTCCTCAGGGTAAGTTCATCCATTGGTATTGCCATGGTTTGAACATAATGCCTTCAATGTGTTCATGAGCCTGAATTTTGTTTTCCACTTGCTCTTTGCCCCACCCTCCCTGTTTTGCCCCCCTGTCCCACTGTGTTCTTTCTGTTACTTTATTTGACATAATATTAGAAAGAAGAATGGGCTCTGGAAAGAAAGTTCTGGGCAATAAAGCCTCTTCTTAAAAGACATGTACATAAAGTAAAAATAACAGAAACTGTCAAAAGAAGCTGTTAGCATGAATGTATTTGTTTTATCATCAGTGGAAAAGCTTGAATCAGCTCCAGCACTTCAGGACTACAATAATCAGTAATTTCTATAAGGAGAACATTTATTTCTCTTTTAAAATATTGGACAATCTGAACTCCAGGTTGTCAGCTGCTTTCACAAGGATTTGGGGGAAAAAAAAAAAGAAGAAGATAGACCAACTTCTGTCTGAACCATTTATTAGTCAATAATCCAGGTCACTTGCAGGAATGGGGTAAAGCATATTCCAGCACGAGGGAATGGATTGATGAGAGAAGCAACTGCTTCTGGGTGGTGCCACTACAGTCTGGGTTAGAAACTTTGGCTTAGAGCCATACTCCTGGAGGAAAGGGGA
The DNA here is from genome assembly GCA_008921705.1 of Burhinus oedicnemus. NCBI lineage: Eukaryota > Metazoa > Chordata > Aves > Charadriiformes > Burhinidae > Burhinus > Burhinus oedicnemus. Next base: position 613,275 of record VFFE01007546.1, on the reverse strand, counting down.
GTAGTGGGGGCATTTCACAGGTGAGGAAACACAGCATGGGAGGGAAAGGGACTTTGCAGCAGGAACTATGGTAGATCTTGTTGGTTATGACTTCCCACTGCCAGCGACTGGGCTCCCCTGGCATCCCTGATGCAGCGCAGCTCCCCTGTCCTGTGGTACCCAGCCAGTGCCTGAGCTGTGCAAATGCCACAGGTGGTCCCCCACATCTACTGGGGTGGGAGAATTGCTTGCATGACTGAAATCAGGAGCTGATCTGTGGGCTGCTTCTTCTGTTTGGAGACTCTGGCTGGGAGGAGAGGAGATGCTACGGAGATGTGATTCAGTCCTGATACCGAGTGGGTGAACCTCAGGCAGGCAAAAAAGCTGCGATTCAATGAACCTCCTCAGCAAAGAGAGGACAGGAAGAGAGCAACTAGCAAGGGTACTTGGAGAATGAGTTAGTGTGTACTATTTTAAAAACTAGGTGGCCACCTGAAATAACTTTTTCAGAGGCAATCACGGTTCTTTATACAAAAACACCCAAATGTTGTAATACAAATGCGTTCCTTAGTGGATTAAGACATTTCTTTCTCTGTTTGCCTTTATTTGGTAGATAATGGATTGATCCAAACATCATAAGAAAAACTACAAATTTTAAAAAAAAAAGTCACCTTATTAAAAGGTATATTGAACTTTTTTTCAAAATTTGATCTGAATGATATTTTCTCTGGTGCAGCCAATTCACCACTGGGAAGCCTGTGGGACTAGAAAAGAGCAAAGAGGGAAATTATATAGCATGCTGACAGCTTCATAGATCCTGGGTGGGATGAATTAGGTGGAGAAACAAAACCCAGAGCTGAAGGTGTTTTCAGCATCTTCAAAAAAAAAAAAAAAAAAAGCTGATTGAGAAGGAGAAGAAATGAGTAATTTTCCACTAAAAATAATAAAAACACTTGCACTTGTTTACTTGCGTTTCTCCCACCCTGCTACCTTTTATCTGTAGATTTTCTTTTTAAGCACTGAGTTTTTCTCAATTTCATGAGCAGAGATGACAGACTATGCAGAGTTTTATGGCTATTTCAGAGTTTTGGCATGGACTGATGAGCCGTGCTTATGAATTTCAGTGCAGCATCAAACTGTCAGAGGATGTGCTCTCTAGGGCTGAGATCATTAGCCCTTCATTTGTGCTTTGCTGAGCCTTTTCTAGATGTAATCCCTGGACAGACAAGGGCTCTATTCTGCAGCGGCGAAGCCCCGACTGACAGCGCGGTGACACTGCGGCACCGCTGTGTGATTACCCTCGCAGTGCTGGCAGAGTCCAAGGAGTGCTGATAAGAGTCGAGCCCGGACTTCATTTCCTGGGCTTTGGAGTACAATGTGGGTCAAAAGAGATTTGTCTGGCATTTTCCCTGGCCGTGTTTATAGCCGTCACCTAATAGCACTATATGTATTCTCTTTCAGTAATGTGAATTCATCTGTTGTTAACCAGGGTTTCATTTCAAGATGACAAATACGTATTAGGAGAGTAATTTAGGAGGTGGTTGTATAGAACTCATATGTGGGAATCAAGATTTGTAATAGCATGTCCATGCATAATATCGCTTTATATTTGGAAAAGTTCGGTAGGCATTTCATAAAGAACTAATGCATACAAATTATGTATATATACAAATTATTTATTTATTTGGTCAGTTCTAGAAAAAAGTGTCCTGAGCTTTCCTCCAAGCTCTCTGACAACAGAAATGATAGAAAGTACACATCAAGAAGGAAAATTGAGATGTCAGATGAAACATAAAAATGTTACCTTGTAGGCAGCATCCCACTATTCATGGGTATAGCTGTTAACTTAAGGAAGAAAATTCCCACATATAATTCAACATGTAAATAACTTACCATGTTGATAAAAGGCAAGCAGATGAAGGGGGTGGTGTATTTTCATATGTAAAGTTATAAGATATGCAAATATGTTGGGAATTTTGAAGACTTTGCTTTCTCATATTTATGGCAACAGGTTACTTTCAGCTAGCACAACTGATCAGTGAAGCTACTGTCTTCATGAATTGGTTTAAAAGTTTCTTCCATTTTTGTAGGCTTCTGCTTTTGAGATAAATATGTATATATATAACTGACATAATACATTATATCTTAGCTGAAAAGTCTGTTTGGAGAATTCATGCAAAGCACTACAGAAATCCCAGGGAGGCCTGCCATTTACACAGTGGGCAGGGGTGAAATTTTATAGGTGCTCTAAGTAAACTGAGAAAATCCTGAGTTAAGAGTCCAAGGTTTGTCTTCATGAAATGAAGGTTTGTATTCATGAAATGGTTCCTATTAAAAAGCTTCATTTTCATATGAAAATAAGTTTAAGCTGTAATTATAAGGACAACATCAAATTCTACTAGGTCTGTGCTGCTGAGTATTACTTTGTATGTTTAGAAAGCCTTTCAATGAGGTTTCTGATGATGTTAGTCCATGCTGAGAATTCACCTTCCTGTGAGCATTTTGGAAGAAAACTTTTCAAAAAATTCTTGAGAAACATACTGCTATTGCAGTTAGAGCATTGGTTTTAGCATCTGTACTGTAAATGTAAACCTTGATGACCCATTTCCAGAATCCTTATGAGCTTAGCAATCTGTACTTCATGGCCTTTTTTGTCTGCGTTCAGTAATGCTTTCTATTTTAATCAGAACAGTTATGGTGGCAGACTCCACACTTGGGCTTGGGTTATGGAGCCGTTTTGTCAAGGCATCCTGTTCTCACATTCAAAGTAGAGCCTCAGTGCAAGCATTGCTAAAAACACATTAGGAAGCTTATTTGGGTATTCTCTATTCAGGGCATGAAAGTGTTTGAAAAAAGTTTCTTCAGAGCAAAGAGAAATAAAGTCTGTGACACACGTTCAAAGGGAAAAAAATGTTAGGAGCAGCCTGGCGCGAATGCTGCCTGGTGCCTGTTTTCATGGCAAAGGCCTGAGCGTTTAGGCAAGGGTGCAGTGGGTTACCGTGCTAACCTAGGAATAGTCTGGACAGCCCGCTGTTCACATGGGAAGGACCCCATGGGAGTCTGTCAAAGTCTCTGATTTGATAGGTGGTCTGGTTAAGGGCAGCCATCGTTCCTGGTGCACAGGATGTCCCCAACCTGCTAATACAGGCTTGGAGGTCTTCATACTAGAGTTAGTAGCTGTAGGCTGGGTTGGCCACTGGCACAGTCGACCATCGGTGCAGATACAGTAATTACACAGCAGCGTTCAGTGGTGTACGTTTCTGATGAGCCACATGCAAACTGCAGAGGGCAAGATGAAGGGCCACAGTAGACCTTAACTGAAAGTAGGGTTGTTTGAAGGAAAGCTGAAGCTACATTCCTTCTGACTTCTCCTTTGCCAGCTAAGTTTTAGTATTTGAATATTCCTCTAAGTACATCCACAGAGTTATTGATGTTGAGAGTTTTGTATCTGAGCACTGCATGGCTATAACAACCTTTTGTTGTAGACTCCAAAAAAACCGATAAAACTCTGGAGCATTTTACAGTGCGTGTGTAAGAGAGAATACAAGGATTTCGCTCTTTTTTATTTTCCCTAAAATTAATTTTTAAGATTATTTTTTACATTTCTACAAGGTGTATCTTGTTCCCGTACACTCTGTTACTCTTCTTTCTGTTCATTTTATCAATTCTCACACAGATCTCCTACACCTGGACTACGTTGTGTTGGCTTCAGTGAGGGCTGGTGCTATTTGTAGAGCCAGAATCCAAACTCGGGTTTCCTGGGCCCTGCAGTCCCTTTTGGGCTTCACTGTGTTGCCTCTGGCTGTGGGAGGCTAAACATACCAGTTGCTTGCTCCCATCTGGACTGGTTGTCTTAGGGAACCCAATATCTGACAGCATGCCCAGGTGCAAGCGTTGTGGCTTGAGCAAATCTCCAGCTTCAGGAATGAGCATAGCTGCCTTCAGTTGTTTCACAAAGAGCAGAACTGGTTCTGTTTTTAATTTCTTTGCTTTGTTAGCTTATTCTAGAACTTCCCAGAAATATGCAATTCTGCTGTAGTTTATAGAAATAAGTCTCCTTATGTTTTTGTATGTTCTCCATGGAACCTGATTCTTGTTTTCAGAGAGAGTAGGGGTCTCACAGGGCAATCCGATCCTGAAGGAAAAAACTAGCCACTGTTGCCGACATCTCTTTAACGCTATATAAGGCAAGTAGAGCACAGTGCTTGAGGGAAGCACAGTGAAGGCTTTTTGTCATTTGGAAAGCACTGAAACTAATGAGTCACTTCTTTCAAATAGAGGCTTTCCCCAAAGGAACCTACTGGGACAACTAGCTGGTGTTTGTCATTTTGTACACCTCATTTAAAATAATCTTCATCTTGATTTTGAAAAGGTCAAGGGGAAGAGGAGAAAATTATGCTGGTTGAAAGCAAAGTTTTGCTGTTAATATTTGTTTGTTTCTTTTGCTTTGCCCATAGTAATAGCATTCAGATTTCACAGCCAGTCTTTGCCTCTCTGGAACAGAGTACTGCAAAGCGTCTATCTTCAAATGTATCAATAATGTCAGTGGAAAGGTCTAGTAAAAGACAATTCTGAGAATGAGGGTGAATTTTTGACCTTGTTGAGGGAAGGAATCATAACCCCTTGCCAATGAAGAACTTGAGATGAAGGTAAGTTTGAGAATCTCCAAGCCTCCTAAAGAAAAAAAATAACTATATTAATAACTTTGAACATCATCCTTTAGTAGTTGACCCCGGACTATTAATTATGAAAAGATGAGCTACTTTAATAAATATCTTGTAGTATTATTTTGGAAAAAGTGTTTGATAGCATCACATGGAAAACAGTCAAGTTGAGAAGATGGGAGTTAACAGGAAAAATTCAAATAAGAAATGGATGAGAGATACAGGGACAGGTTGGGACTAAGAGCTGCTGAACTGTATACATAAATATGCAAGTAAATAAATCAGCTTAGATTAAAAGAAAGGAATCTATTCATTGCTATAGTTGTTGCAAGTTAGAGGGAATCTAGAATAGATAGGTCAGAAAGGCACTGAGATTTGTTGGTTCAGTTCTTTGACATATAATCTTTGTAGTTTTCAGAAAAATCTTGTCCTTCACCATATTTATTATTCCTGTAATTTATTCTTAGATTTAAAAAAATGGGGTCTAAAAAGTCAAGAACGTCTGATGCTTGGTTGGCTTCTGTGGACAGCATTACCTCTTCTTGTTATCCAGCTGCCTTGTTTTATTTTTTTCTGTCCTACAGTCCAAATACACAGGCTTCGTTTTCCTTCTCTCATTTCCACCACAAATTAAACTTTGCTTTCTAGTACTCAATTTGTGATTGAGAATTACTTAAAATTTAACCCTATTTATGTAATTTATCCCTTTCTAATACAAAATCAGAAATAAAGCAGCAAATTGTTTTGCAATTCTCTCTCAACATGGAAAAAGGAATATTATTAAAAAGTCATTATCATATCCATTTGAGTCTTCTAGAGCTATTAAAAGGTTAACATTCTACATTAGATGTTAGAACTAACTATATATATGAATTTTATTTTCAGTATGTGATTACTTTCCTGGAGAAAATGGCTGCTTATGGCTTGGATGGGTATACTCTTTACTGGGTCAAAAACTGGCTGGAAGGCTGGGCCCAAAGAGTGGTGGTGAATGGAGTGAAATCCAGCTGGTGGCTGGTCATAAGTGGTGTTCTCCAGAGCTTGGTATTGGGGCCGGTTCTCTTTAATATCTTTATCAACGACCTGGATGAGGGGATTGAATGCACCATCAGTAAGTTTGCAGATTGCACCCAAGTTTGGGCGGGAGTGTCGACCTGCTTGAGGGTAGGATGGCCCTACAGAGCGATCTGGACAGGCTGGATCAATGGGCCAAGGCCAATGGTATGAAGTTCAACAAGGCCAAGTGCCGGGTGCTGCACTTGGCTCACAACAACCCCATGCAGCACCACAGGCTTGGGGAAGAGTGGCTGGAAAGCTGCCTGGCCGAAAAGGACCTGGGGGTGTTGGTCAACAGTCAGCTGATTATGAGCCGGCAGTGTGCCCAGGTGACCGAGGCGGCCAACAGCATCCTAGCTTGGATCAGGAATAGTGTAGGGAAGCAATTGTCCCCCGTACTTGGCACTGGTGAGGCCGCACCTCGAATACTGTGTTCATTTTGGGCCCCTCACTACAAGAAAGACATTGAGGTGCTGGAGCATGTCCAGAGAAGGGCAACGAAGCTGGTGAAGGGCCTAGAGAACAAGTCTTATGAGGAGCACCGGAGAGAACTGGGGTTGCTTAGCCTGGAGAAAAGGAGGCTGAGGGGAGACCTTATCACTCTCTACAACTACCTGAAAGGAGGTTATAGCAAGGTGGGGTTGGTCTCTTCTCCCAAGTAACAGGCAATAGGACGAGAGGAAATAGCCTCAAGTTGTGCCAGGGGAGGTTTAGATTGGATATTAGGTGATGCTTATATTGTCTTTTTTTCACCGAAAGGGTTATCAAACATTGGAACAGGCTGCCCAGGGAAGTGGTGGAGTCACCATCCCTGGAGGTATTTAAGAGATGGGTAGACTTGGTTGCTGAGGGACATGGTTTAGTGGTTGATGGTTGGACTCGATGATCTTAAAGGTCTTGTCCAACCTAGGTGATTCTATGATTCTGTGATTCTATATGCCTCTGAATTTAACACTAAAATTCATTCTTTTCCTCAGTGGGAATCTTTGCAGCTTGGAGAACTTCTGTTCTGTTGGTTTTTTCTTCTCCAGTTTAGGGGTCAGGAGAGAAAAGTAAATGTCTTCAGAGGGATTTAAGTGTATCACTAATCAGATGAACATTGTGCCTTTTGGTGAGACAGTAATTTGCTCAAGTTTTTGTCATGTGTTTCTCTTTTATATAGCTTAAATAGTTTATCTTTTTTAAACCTTTTTCCTGTCTTAACAGGGTCGAAGGATTCTTCTTTTTCAACCTGAAATAGATTGGTTGAGCCATGATTTTCCTCTGCAAAAACCATTCCAAAAATCTTAAAAGACATTTGCTAAGATTTTCAGTTGTCATTTAGCTGAAGTCCAAAAGAAAGAATGAAATAATGCGGACGGAAGGCTGATATTAAATGAACAGGAAGTGAGTGTCTTTCTAAGGGGTATAAAAGAACAAAACATTAACTCAGTGGTTTCAGTTGAATGTGGTTTGGCTTGCTTTTACTTTGTCCTTTTTCCTTCTCAACAAAGTGACTTGCAGTCTTGTCAGACAGAATTAATTCTTCCATCTGTGATATTATTCTTAATGTTTAAGGATTACAGCCCAGCCCAAAACCTAGTGGAATCAATGAATTGAAGAACAATTTCTTCAGTATCACAGCTCTTGCTGAAAACATCTGAAGGTATTTTTAGCTGGTAAACTGTAGGTTTGGTTAAAGTAGGCATTGCATCAGTGTGGAGTATCTCTCTGATGTGAATATTTCTGAACTTTGCAGGGTTCTGGAAATATTTCTAGTACATCTCGACTAAGACTGAATTATAGCCAGCTCCAGGCAAAGAACAGGTAATACTTATACAGCCTCTGGAGCAGCCTGAACGTGAAATTAACTCTCGGTTCCAAGTTTCTGACTATTATATTGTAACGGTGGAGGTATGCTTTCTCCAGTCATCCATCTATTCCAGTCCTTGAACAGTTTTTCACAAGCTATTGAAAGCCACTTCTGAAAGATAATCCTGTAGCCTGTATAATTCATATGAAAGGCTTCCTGCCCTAAGCTGTATATCTTCATGTTTTTATACAGTTCTTCTCCCTGCCAAACCCTCCTGAATATGCCCTTTTTGTGGATTTTTTCTTTCCCTTTGCCTGTTTTCTGCTAGATCAACAGCACCACGGACTGCATTATTCACCTGTGTTATCTAATGAAAGAAATAAGCATTTAAATCTTTCTATTAGGTAGTTTTCAAATCAGATGCAGAAATCATGTGTTATTGCAGAATGTTAACTTTTGACTTCTTAATAGTTTACAGTTTTCACAGCTCCTCTAAAAATTAAAATTCAAAAGCAAGAAAGGGTACTTTGATTAAATTCTTGATTCTCTTAGAGCATGATGCATGGATTGCTCATCAATTTTATAGGGTAATGTATCATGCCACTTATAAATATCTCATTATCTTCTCTATGCAAACACGTGTATCAGAAATACAACAGTTGGATGCATTCAGGATTTATATTTCCCTAGGGAAAAGTAAAACTTCAGACTCATTGTAGCATCCCTGGGCCCAGCTGGTTGGCATACCAAGTGTCACCTGGCTTACTGAGAGCCTCTTCTAGGTTCAGGGCAGCAGCAAGTGCATCCTGATCAGGGTGCTAGGCAAATATTGAGCTTGGTCATGGGCAAATTAATATTTTCTCATTCTTTGTGAGAATTTTCCCTTTAATCCTTTATTTGCCATGTGAGTTAGAATTTGAATTGATACATGAGGAAAAAACCATGCTTTACTTGTAGGGCTTGTTTACACAAGCAAGAACCATGCAAATGACTTTAACATTCTTGTTATTTTCAGCTTTTTGCTACTACTAATTTTCATCCCACATGTTCAAAAAACATATTTTTAAACAAAACCAGAGATATAGTATGTTAGAGGATGGGAGATTTTGGCAAAGGAGCCTGGAAAAAAACTCTTTTTCGGAGAACCAGTAGTTTCACAGAGACATTATTGATTATAACAGTTATTTTCATAGAACTACCATCTCAGTAATAATCAGAAAATGTCAAGTATTAAGAATTTATAGGAAAAGAATAGAAAACTAAACAAAGAACCAGCTGAACATTTCCAAGTCTGTGGTTTACCAATACCTTGAACACTGTATCATTCTTATCCTCTCTTCTTAAAAATGACATATTGCAGAAATGGAAAAGATTCATGAAAAAGCAGTGAGGGCAGTCAAAGGCAGGGAACAGCTTCCATACAAGCTGTGACTTGACGGGTCGGCCATGTGTATTGGGTTTACGTGGCAAGGTTTTGGTACTGGGGGGGTGGGTTGCAGGGGTGGCTTTTGTGAGAAGATGCCAGAAACTGCCCCCATGTTGGCGAGAGCCAATGCAAGCTGGCTCCAAGACAGACCCATCACTGGCCAAAGCTGAGTAGTACCTCTGTGAAAATGTATTTAAGAAAGGGTAAAAACTGCTGCGCAACAGCACCTGGGAGAGAGGAGTGAGAAAATGTGAGAGAAACAGCCCCACAGACATGAAGGTCAGTGAAGAAGGAGGGGAGGAGGTGCTCCAGGTGCCGGACTAGAGATTCCCCTGCAGCCCGTGGTAAAGACCATGGTGATGCAGGTTGTCCCCCTGCAGCCCATGGAGGTCCATGGTAGAGCAGATATCCACCTGTATCCTTTGAAGGAGCCCACGCCGGACCAGGTAGATGCCTGAAGCAGGCTGTGACCCTGGGGGAAGCCTACGCTGGAGCAGGCTCCTGGCAGGACTTGTGACCCCATGGAGAGAGGAGCGCACGCTGGAGCAGGTTTGCTGGCAGGACTTGTGACCCCATGGGGAACCCACACTGGAGCAATCTGTTCCTGAAGGACTGCACCCCATGTAAAGAACCCACACTGGAGCAGTTTGTGAAGAACTGCAGCCCGTGGGAGGGACCGACATTGAAGAAGTTTGTGGAGGACTGTCTCCCATGGGAGGGACCCCATGCTGGAGCAGGCGAAGAATGTGAGGAGGACGGAGTGGTGGAGACAATGTGTAATGAACTGACTGCAACCTTCACTCCTCATTCCCTTACACAGCTCAGGTGGAGGAGGTAGAGAAATTGGGAGTCAATTTGAGCCTGGGAAGAAGTGTGCGTGTGGTGGGAAGGTGGTTTTAGATTTGTTCATGTTTCTCATCATCTTACTTCTGTTTAATTGGCAATAAATTAAATTAATTTCTCCAAGTCGAGTATGTTTTGCCCATGATGGTAACTGGTAAGTGATCTCCCTGTCCTTATCTTGACCTACGAGCTTTTTTTAAAAATTTTCTCCCCCTGTCCTGTTAATGGAGGGGGAATTATAGAGTGTCTTGGTGGGCACCCGGCAGCCAGCCAACACCAACCTATCACACCATGAAAAACAGACAGGGAGATGAGGAGCACAGAGGAGACAAGAATATAATAACTCTGAAATCATGAATGCAATGGCAAAAGGAGATAGTGTTTGCTAGCCCTTCCAATACAAGAACTAGGGGCATCAAATGAATCTATGAGAAGCCCATTACGAAACAGACAAGAGTCAGTTCTTCATGCAATGGGAATCAGAACCAAGGAACTTGTGGATAGGCAATGCTGTGGATGATAAAAGTTTAAATGAGCTCAAGGAAGTAATGGACAAGTACTTGGAAAAATTATCTGTGATGGGTCAGTAAACACAGAAACCACATCAGACTCTGGAAATCAGCTGAGTGGAAAACAGCTGGAAGCTAGGAAAGTACTCAGGGGAAGTATCGTAAGTGTTCAAGGTAGTTATGGATGGGGCTTTGAGCAACCTGATCTAGTGAAAGATGTCGCTGCCCTTGGCAGGGGGGTTGGATTCGATGATCTTTAAAGGTCCCTTCCAACTCAAACCATTCTATGCTTCTGTGATGCTATATGGTTGTCCCTGTTTTTACTCTCCTCAAGCAGATGGCTATAGCCATTGATGGAAACAGAATACCAGATCAGATGAACCCCTGGGCTTGCTCACTACTGATATTTTTCTGAGGAAATGTAAGAATGAAACTTATAGCTAGCTAGAGTTAGACAAGGCGGATCTCACTCAGATTTCTGAGAGGTAGGAAAAAAGTCCAACATGCATATTTCAGGAGGAAGAATCACAGAATCACAGAATGGCAGAGGTTGGAATGGATCTTAAGAGATTGTCTAGTCCAACCCCCCACCAAAGCGGGTTCACCTTGAGCAGGTTGGACAGGAATGCATCCAGGCGGCTTTTGAATATCTCCAGAGAAGGAGACTCCACAGTCTCTCTGGGCAGCCTGTTCCAGGGCTCTGTCTCCCTCAAAGTAAAGGAGTTGAGATGGAATTTCCAGTGTTCCAGCTTGTGCCTGTTGCTCTTTGTCCTGTCACTGGGCACCACTGAAAAGAGTCGGACCCCACCTTCTTGACACCCACCCTTTAGATATTTATAAGCATTCATGAGATCCCCTCTCAGTTGTCTCTTCTCCAGGCTAAACAGACCCAAGTCTCTCAGCCTTTCCTCATAACAGAGGTGCACCGGTCCCTTGATTATCTTTGTAGCCCTCCTCTGTACTCTCTCCAGTAGTTCCCTGTCTTTCCTGAACTGGGGAGCCCAGAACGGGACACAGTACTCCAGATGTGGCCTCACCACGGCAGAGTAGAGAGGGAGGATAACGTCCCGCGACCTGCTGGCCACACTCTTTTAATGTACCCTAGGAGACTATTGGCCTTCTTGGCCACAAGGGCACATTGCTGGCTCACGGTCATCCTGTTGTCCACCAGGACTCCCAGGTCCCTCTCTGCAGGGCTGCTTTCCAGAAGGTCAACCCCTAACCTGTACCGGTGCATGGGGTTATTCCTGCCTAGGTGCAGGACCCTACACTTGCCCTTGTTGAACTTCATGAGGTTTCTCTCTGCCCAACACTCTAGCCTGTCCAGGTCTTGCTGTATGGTGGCACAGCCTTCTGGTGTGTCAGCCACTCCTCCCAGTTTTATGTCATGAGCAAACTTGCTGAGTGTACGTTCTGTCCCCTCATCCAGGTCATTGATAAATATGTTGAACAAGACTGGATCCAGTACTGACCCCTGGAGAACACCGCTAGTTACAGGCCTCTAACTGGACTCTGCGCCACTGATGACAACCCTCTGAGCTCTGCCATTCTGCCGGTTCTCAATCCACCTCACTGTCCACTCATCTAACCCACACTTCCTAAGCTTACCTATGAGGATGGTATGGGAGACAGTGTCAAAAAGCCTCGGTGAAGCCGAGGTAGACAACTTCCACTACTCTCCCCTCATCGATCCAGCCAGTCATGCCATCATATGAGGCTGTCAGATTTGTCAGGTGTGATTTCCCCTTGGTGAATCCATGTTGACCACTCCTGATAACCTTCTTTTCCTCTACATGCTTAGAGATGACATCCAGGATGAGCTGTTCCATCATCTTTCCAGGGATGGCTGTGAGACTGACTGGCCTGTAGTTTCCCAGGTCCTCCTTCTTGCCTTTTTTGAAGACTGGCATGACATTGGCTTTCCTCCAGTCTTTAGGCACCTTGCCTGTTCTCCAGGACCTTTCAAAGATGATGGAGAGCAGCTTTGCAATAACATCTGCCAGCTCCCTCAGCATTCATAGATGCATCCTATCAGGGCCCATGGATTTCTGGATGTTAAGTTTGCCTAAATGATCTCAAACCTGATCCTTCTTGATGAAGGGAGAGTCTTCCTGTCTCCAGACTTTTTCTCTTACCTCCAGGGTCTGGGATTCCTGAGGGCCGGCCTTAGCAGTAAAGACTGAAGCAAAGAAGGCATTCAGTAACTTCGCCTTCTCTACATCCTCTGTCACCCACCTCATTCAGCAGCAGGCCCACATTTTCCCTGGTCTTCCTTTTACTACTGATGTACTTGAAGAAGCCCTTCTTATTGTCCTTGAGATCCCTTGCCAGGTTTAATTCCACGTGGACCTTAGCCTTCCTTGTTGCATCTGTGGATACTCTCACAGTGTTCCTATACTCCTCCCAAGTGGCCAGTCCCTTTTTCCACACACTGTAAACTTCTTTCTTCCATCCGAGTTTTTCCAGAAGCTCCTTGCTCATCCATGCATGTCTCCTGCCTCCTTTGCCTGATTTCCTTCTCCTAGGGATGCACTGATCTTGAGCATGGAGGAATGGTGCTTGAATATCAACCAGCTCTCTTGCACCCCTTTCCTTCTAGAGCCTGAGCCCGTGGGATTCCTCCAGGTAGGTCTTTGAAGAGGCCAAAGTTAACTCTCCTGAAGTCTAGGGTTGTAATTCTACTTTTTGCCCTGCTTCTTCCATGCAGGATCCTGAACTCCACCATCTCATGATCACTGCAGCCATGGCTATCCCCAGCCTTCACATCCCCAACTAATCCTACTTTGTTTGTCAGCACAAGGTTCAGTGGCGCACCTGGATAAATGGGGCCAAAAGAAAGGGGACAAATGTTCCTCCTGGAAAATGCACCAGCTCTCACATCACCTTTATCCATACAAGCAGACATCTGGGTAAAAATGGTGAACATCATAATTACTTTGAAAGCACTGCTCTGAAAAGACTGTATAAACATTGAGAAATAGGATCTTTCAACATACTGTGAACAAGAACAAAATATAACACAAAATTAAATTATCTCTTTGCTAGATCATTTCTAGTCAATTTTCTTCAAGGATAAGGTCACTTAGGTAAATCTGCATCAGTGAAAGGAGCAAGCAGTTTAGAAGCAGGCACTTTGATACACGAAAGGAAAGACGTTAAAATTGCCTCAAAGACTGTGAGTGACCTGTTTTGAGGCAGGTATTTTTGGATTGTTTATTACAGGATTTTTATTTTGTGTTTTTGAATGATAACATGTTTTGGCTTGGAAAAATAGTTCATCCAAAACAAAAAGCATCTTTTTTTTTAAAACCTGTTATATTCAACCTCCCATTGAATGGATAATCCAAAATTAGTGTCTAAAGAAGTGTGCTGTGAGGGAAGTGGGGGGCTGAAATTCTTGCATCACAGTCTAAACTATTATTTCAAGTTTTGACAAACAGATTAGTCGTCTTCTTATTGACGGAGATAAAACAGTATCTGTGTTACTTGAAATATAAGGGTCCTTGCATCGAACTTTATGGATTTTCATTATCTAGAATAAAAAAAAAATAATCACAGAATCATTTAGGTTGGAAAAGACCCTTAAGATCATTGACTCCAACCATTAACCTAACACTGCCAAGTCCACCACTAAACCATGTCCCAAGTGCCATATACACATCTTTTAAATACCTCCAGGGATGGCAACTCAGCCACTTCCATGGGCAGCCTGTTCCAATGTTTGATAACCCATTCGGTGAAGAATTTTTTCCTAATATCCATCCTAAACTTCCCCTGCTGCAACTTGAGGCCATTTCCTCTCATCCTATCACTTGTCACTTGGGAGAAGAGAACCACCACCACCTCGCTACAACCTCCTCTCAGGTAGCTGCAGAGAGTGATAAGGTCTCCCCTCAGCCTCCTTTTCTCCATGCTAAACCACCCCAGTTCCCTCAGCTGCTCCTCATAGGACTTGTTCTCTAGACCCTTTACCAGCTTTGTTGCTCTTCTTTGGACGTGCAAATCTACTTATCATTTAAACAATTTTGAAAAATTCAACTTGCATTTACCATCTTCAACTATTTTGACAGCTTGTAGGGAGAGGTTACTCACCACTGCTGGTAACTACTGATTTCATCCCTGCCTTCTCTTAGAACTGCTTACTGAATGCCAGAGGGGTTTTGGAGTTTATTACTAGTCACTTTTAAGTAACTGTAAAATGTGATATGAAAGTCAAAGGTCTCCTTTACTGAGTCCTCCAAAAATAAGAATTTCAGCATGGAAATCTGCCCAGTTTCTTTTACAGTGAACACAAACAATTTATTTTATTCTTTGCAATCTTGTCCTCTCTCAGGTTTCTCATTTGTACTTTGATCATCAGTTGGCCTTACAGACTTTGCCAAGCTTCTTGCTACTGATGTGTTTGAAGAAAGAGTTTGTATTTAGTTTTAATTCATTTTGCCAGTTGCTCTTCAAACTCTCTTTTGGACCCTCCTAGTTATATTTTTACATTTAATCTGCCAGAGTTCATGATCATTTCCTTTTCTTTAGGTTTGACACAGCTTAAGCCTCCTGAAGGATGCCTTCTTGTTTCTAGTAACCTCCCTTACCTGCTGTTCAGTCCTCGTGACTTTTCCACCCTTTCTAAAAGTACTTTTAAAAAAATCTGTGTTATGCATTCATCAGTGCTGCTCCTTCAATAATCTCCACATTGTCTGTAAGGTTTTAATTCTCTTAGCTGTTCGTTTTAAACAAGTTTCTTCATCTTTGTGTGGCTCTGCCTCTTGAAGGAGCAAAATTGCAGCGTATCTTTTTGGCTTTTGTTGCTTCTGTAGGGATACAGAGTTTATATAGATTCACACGCGCAGTTTTGAGCCAAGCTACTTGTGGTAGTCAGGACAAGGTTAAGGGAGATGTCCCACTTTCTGGGGTGCCTTCACA
This sequence comes from Burhinus oedicnemus, assembly GCA_008921705.1. Lineage (NCBI taxonomy): Eukaryota > Metazoa > Chordata > Aves > Charadriiformes > Burhinidae > Burhinus > Burhinus oedicnemus. The sequence continues at coordinate 598,086 of VFFE01007546.1, read as the reverse complement.
GCTGCTTCAAGATGTACTTATCAACGGCCTCATAAAAATGTGATCTCTGTGTTGTGTACCAGTGTGGATCTTCATAAGGGTAATTGAAGGCTCCTACTATTCTCATGTTTCCTGCCCTTTCTGCCTCTAATCTCTCGTGGCATAGCAGTCAGTGCTGCCATCCTATCTGGGTGGTCGGTAATGTCTTATGTTCTTCCTATTTAGGCCTTGAATTTTGGTCCCTAAGGACATAGAAGCACTTGATCAGGTAGGTAGTTTGTCAGTTTTGATTCTTATCAAATCGGGCTTCTCTGGTCCAGTGACTGTTATGAGGATGAGTCTAGACATGAGACCACAAGGCAGGAAGGGAGCAGCAACAGAGTTCAGGGAAAGGTGTTCTCACTCCAGGGATTCACCTAGATTTTCTCTACAGTCAGAGGAGAGAGGAGGGCTCTTCTAAAGAACAATTAATCCCACTTTCTTTGGAACAAGACTAGACAGTTTATTCTTAAAGTTAGATTGGCTGCTTCTAAGTTATTTTTCCATTTGCAAAATACGCATTCAAGGTCTCACTGATGAAGGATTTAAGTGACTAAGTGTGTTACCAGGGAAATATAAGTCTGTGGTGTACACTGATCGGGTTACCTTCCTTCCTCCTGCTGAAATCAGTCCAATTAACTCTCTCTTCAATTTTGAGGACTGAGCTTTTTAGCTGGTAGGTCTCACAAGTGGAGGGCAGCAGAAATAGGATACAGTGGTTCTGTTGGACCTATTTTTATATTAAATAGTTAATGGGTAAGAGAAATCCTTGGAATGGAGACTGTCTGCCAATAAAGTAACTTTACTCTTCAACTCTCTCAGTCTTGGGCTAGTTCTGCTTAAGCATGGAAGCACAGTTCCAAGTGCCTGAAAGATTTTGAAGTCTAGATTTTGAGGGTTAAAAATTTTACTCTTTTCAGGGAGAGTGGATCACTTCTTTACATAAAGACAGATCGATACACAAGGATGGAGAAAAATGAGATGAGAGTTGTATTTTTATGCCTGATGCATATAAAAGAACCTAACTCTATTAAGTAGCCAGAGAGATACATTATTAATTTAAGACATACATACCAGTTATATTGATTCAGCAATAGAAATAACTGGTTTTGCCTAACACATAAAGCTTAATATTTTGTAATAATTACGTGATTAATCTGAGAGTATTTATATGAGACAGCAAGCTTTATGTACCGTTCCAGTTGTAAAGGTGTAGGCACTAAACCATCTCTGGTTTGAAGGTGAGGAAAGCTATGGCAGCCCATGACAGCTGGTGAACTGCCTATAAATACATAGAAGATGGTTTCAGCAGCTGCTGCAACTTACCAATTTAAAATCAACTTTCTTATGCACTGAAAGATAAAAAGACAAATTCTTGGTGAATACCCCCAATAATGCATGTCTTTACAAGTTTTAGTCAATTTCAAATTTAGTAGACAGTCGGTGGAGTTGCAGTATTACTGCCTGAATTCTTTAATGCTAGGCTAGAAGCAGCTCCTTGTGGGCTTTCTAAGCACAGAGTGTGCTGGTTTGTTCTGGATCTTTTTTATGACCATACTCTGGGGAAGTATTTAATGGGTGACAATTTGTAAATTTGAAGTCAAGTTTCAGTGTATATGAGCCTGTGGACTGCATTTCATAGGCAACATCATAGGGTTTTTAATGATTACCTTTAAAAAAAAAATTAGAAACTTTTATAGTACTTTTACTTAGCAAAAATATTAACCTTCCACTGATATGTGTGTTCCTGTTTAACAACCCAGTGAAGTTGCTTAAACTGACAACTCCCACTACTGCCAGAATTATTCCTTATCTGTAATCTCTTATATCTAAGCATTTATATCCTTTTGTTACATTTCATATCACATGGATTTTCATACTGTAGTGTCTGAGCAGCATTCTGAAATGCAGAAAGTAATGTGACTAGCATCCGTGATATCTATTCTTGCATCTATTCCCTATAGGAAAAATGAGAATAATGGAGGTGCTTTGAGTTTATAAATGAAGTCAAAGCTGAAAATAACTTTTGCACATAGATGCCCTTTGGTTATTCAGGAAATACATTCCAAACACTTAGCCCTGGAGAAAATGTTGTCTCTAGTGCTGATGAGCTTCACCTTCTCTTCTGTAGAAAATTTCAGCATATCAGAGAAACAGTGCTGTTGGCAATGTTGCTAATGTTGGCCTTTCAGTTAACCTTGGTTGAAACAATGACGTACTTGAAGATAATAACTGAGACCTTGGGCAAGAATAAACACGGTACAGAGAGCTGGTTCAGGAAGCAGAGGACAAATTTGCTATCCAAACAGTAGACAACGTTATTTGAAGGAGGTGCTGCAACATTTTGAACTTCTTGGTGTTTTCTAAGAGCTGAAGGCTACAAAACCAAATATGCTGTATTACCTTGCTCAGCTCTGAATACTTCATGAGAGAATATGATCAGTGCCCACTGGCATGAAATGGAGGACTTCATGTCAGTGAGGAAAAGCGATCCATCTGACAGGCTGATGTCACTAGCTGTGGGTGCCTCTAGCAAAAAGACTATTTCCGGCTGACTTTTAGGTCTATCCTGATAAAATACCAGCTCTAATACCGTGCTCCGGCTAAACAGAAATACTAACCAGCTAAGAAATGAGATCTAGCTTTTTCCAGCTAGAGGGATTTTTTTTTTCTGGTATGGGCATCTCACAGCAGCCCAGCCATTAAAGCTGACATAAGAATTAGTCTGACAGCTTCCCACATCCTCCAGTTGATATAAATAAATAAATAACATCCCTCCAAATATCCAGGAAGTAATCTCTCCATGCCAAATTTGCTCCTAAACTGTGTACCTATTATTTTTAACTCTGTGGGAGGTGCTTTTCTGTAACCACGACTGTGGCCCTTAATAGTGACTGTGTCTTCACTCTCTAATGTAGGTCAAGAGAATAAATTAAATGATGACATTGTGCTGCTTACTGTGGCATCCCCCAGGAGTTTGTGTGGTCCCTACTGATTGCCTTGAATCATTAATCAAAGGGTAACGGCACTGCACAGCCCACAATATATTCTCAGCAGGCACATGCATTGATGATGCTGCACCAAGAAAAAAGACTTAATTGCATTGACAGTACAGTTTTTTCACAGTTTAGAATGTTTATCAAAATTGTGCTTGTAGCATCTAAAAATACTGTAATTAATGCAGCTTTTGGCCTCTTCGCACACTGTTTTCTTTTTAGTTTCTTCTGTTAAAGAAGACAGCTGTTTGCTAGGAAAACAAATTCATCTCTTTTCCTTCTCTCTCTCGCCTCCTGTTTTGTATTTGAGTGCATCAGTAGGAGGCTCACAGTTTGTTGTAAATGTTCATTCACAGTTTCTGCAGATTCCTACATTCATATTCACAAAGGCAGAATATTTCAAGATGTCCTTCATATCAAGTTACTGCTACTTCACATCAGACGTGCGGAATACAAAATACAGATTTCAGGGACTTTGCTTTCCAAGGCAAAACAATGATCCTTGAGGGAACAAAAAACAGTGTCCTCAAGGAGAGCGTGACAATTTGGGTCAGCCATTTCTTCATTCTTAAATTGTTTCTTTTTATTGTTGATCTAAATGTGGCTTGCAGGTATTAACATGCAGAGTGTATTACAGAATAAGGAAAGCAGACCTTCTTTGATCAGATAAAACATTTGCGAGAGAAGGTGAGGGAGATGTTGGTGAGTCAGCTTGTGACACCACTAGGCAGTTGGGCCTTGGCTCCTGGGCAGGCAAGGACAGTGCTTTTCCCTATTAAATATTCAGGCTGCAAGAACAAGAAAGGACACAAAAATGTGCCACGTGGTTTGAGCCACCACCACAGGCTGTTGCTCCTTTGCTGGGCAGCCTGTGCACATATAGGGACCTGCAAGCCCATAAGAAACCCAACCTGCTTAGTGGTGAGCAGGCTGGGAGTAAGGGAGCAGCTGGGCAGAGAAGAACCTAATGAGGTTCAACAAGAGCAAGTGTAGGGTCCTGCACCTGGGGAGGAAGAATGCAAGGCACCACTATAGGTTAGGGGTGGACCTGCTGGAAAGCAGCTCTGAAGAGAAGGATCTGGGGGTCCTGGTAGATAGTAAATTATCCATGAGCCAGCAATGTGCCCTTGTCGCCAGGAAGGCCAATGGAATCCTGGGCTGCATAGGGAAGAGTGTGGCCAGTAGGGCGAGGGAGGTCATTCTCCCCCTCTACTCGGCACTGGTGAGGCCACAACCGGAATACTGTGTCCAGTTCTGGGCTCCCCAGCTCAAGCAGGACAGGGAACTACTGGAGAGGGTCCAGCGTAGGGCAACAAAGATGACTGGGGGATTGGAGCACCTCCCTTATGAGGAAAGGCTGAGAGAGCTGGGACTCTTTAGCCTGGAGGAGAGAAGGCTGAGGCGAGACCTTATCCTTGCTTAGAAGTATCTAAAGGGTGGGTTGAAGGAGGATGGAGCCAAACTCTTTTCAGTGGTTCCCAGTGACAGGACGAGGGGCAACGTGCACAAGTTGGAACATCGGAAGTTCCATTCAAACACAAGAAAAAACTTCTTTACGGTGAGGGTGACAGAGCCCTGGCACAGGCTGCCCAGGGAGGTTGTGGAGTCCCCTTCTCTGGAGATTTTCAAGACCCGCCTGGATGCAGTCCTGAGTAATGTGCTGTAGGCATTCCTGCGTCAGCAGGGGAGTTGGACTAGATGATCTTTAGAGGTCCCTTCCAACTCTGAAAATTCCATGATTCCGTGATTCTGTATGCCCTCCTGTGCCAAGAGCGACAGGAGCAAAGGGAATTTGTGATGGAAAGAGATCTGACTTAGATTAAAGAAGATATGGGGAAAAAAATCTGGTTGAGCATCAAGGAAGAGGAGACTTAGCATCTGTTTTGCTCACACCTCTACAGAAAAATAGTATTATCATGATTCATTTTTGTCATCCATCCGCTACCATTAACTATCGTAAGATGCTTTGCTACTTCAAATATCCGCATCAGGTTTTAAAATGTTCCAGTTCCTACATATTGCCTTGTAAATCTTGTATTACAGTGAAGAAGGCTGTGTATGTAGCAGAGCTTTGCAAGGCTGCAATTTCACTGAAATGAGTATTATTACCTTATAGACTGCAAGGGTAAAGCTCAAGTGGTGCAGTATACAAAATCCTAAGGTTAAATAATGGACTTTGCCATAACGTTACACTGGACTTTATACTTCTGCTGCTGGTGTAGGACTTGCAGCTCTATTAAGACAGGGGCCTATTGAAAATCTTAATCATTGTCTGGCATGAATGCCTGCACGGTGTACACAAATAGTGTGAAGGCTCAAGATCGCAGAGGAGGTGGAATTATCTTGAGTTCATCAAATGCCTTCTGCTTTATGAATGAAGGTATTTGGAGCCGAGCTGCCATTACGTTGCTAGTATACAGTGCATGTGAGATTCGAGATTATTTTAAAGCTTATTAGGCTAGACTGCAGCCCCAGAGACTATTTAATTAAATGATCCTATGACAGTTTAAGTAGCATTAGGATCCGCAACAGTTAAAATGGTGCCCATTGAGCAGTACTGGAGCTGGAATCAGGTAAGATACTGGTCCTGCGGTGGAGCCTGTGCCCACCTAAGCCTATGGCCACCACAAGAAAAGCTGTACAAATTAATCAGCAACACATAAATAGCACTAAAGAAGGAAATTAAACATAATTAAAGAACAAAATCCACAATAGTTAACAGAAAATTAATGAAAATCAAATCTTTTTTAAATAATTAAGGTTTTAATGAAGGTGCTCATAACATAAGTCTTAATAGACATTCAATGTCTATTAAACCATTCTTTCTCCTTCAGTATGTTAATGTGGTATTTTGTATGGGGTGGAACAACTTGAAAATTTCTGTATTCAAGAAAACGCCTTGAACAGACAGATTATTTAGGTTATTGATTGCTATAATCTTCCAGAATAATTTGAGTTGAATGTCTTTGGAAGAAAGATGCTACTTTCTTTTCCAGTACAAACTCTGCACTTGGAAGTTCTGCCTTACAGGTTAGATGAAACTTAATGCACGTGGATTTTGAGTCTTAAAACCACTGAAGAAGCAAGGTGTCCCTAGAACTGTTGGTGCAGCTTGTGCTGACATCTCTTTTCATTCATTAGCAAGACAGCATTAAACTGTAGAGGTTATGCCACTGCTATTAAAATTACATCAGGACTTCCATTTAAAAGGGGTGAAAAAACATAGACCAAACATTCTGTACCTGATCCTAGGTCAACTGTTGAAATCAACAGTGGTCTTTGCATTGCAAGTTTATTTTTCTTCGTATAACGAGGAGAAGGATGGGTGCAGCTTATGAATTTTCCTTTGTCTCTGTTATGGAAAACTATAGAAGGAAAATTATTTTGTAACTGAAAACTGTTTTCTGCCTTGAAAAAGCATAGCACTGTAAGGTGTTAGATGAACAGGAACAAACCCTTGCTTTGTGTCGAGCTGTTGTTTTGATTTGTGACTGTAAGCTGCTGCTGAGGCTTTTCCAGCCTTTCAAGGAGGCTGTCATTACGGATGAGAATACTGACATTTAAAGCCCTCTTACCTGCTGATGCTGGGAAGTGCTGAGACTGGCGTCCCTCTCTCCCAGCCATGCCCAGCTTCAATCACTTCTTAGCAGAGACCCTCTTGTCCTTCAGCTTAGCAGAGATGGCAGAAAGCGAAAAAGTGCTCATTAAAGCTTAACCTAAATATGTATATGGACTTTTAAATAAGTGAACTAGCAGCTTTTTAGCCAGTCGTCTGTCAGCCTCCTGTTTCGCTGGCTTCCCTAGGCAGGGGGCAGTGAGGCAAGTCCGGTGTACCACAGAAAGCTGCCCACAGCCCGTGCACGTCTACTGTGCTGAGGGCAAACGCTCTGCTTGCAGCCTGCTGTTGGGCTGCCTGCAAACGCTCCTGCCTCTCCTTCTCCTTTTCCCAACCCACATGTGGTAAACGTCTTCCCCAGCACAGCCGGAGGGATGCCATAATGCCATCTCACTGCAGTGCTGTTTTCCTGGCACTGCTAAAGGGGGCCTACAGGAAAGATGGGGAGGGACTCTTTATCAGGGAGTGTAGCAGTAGGACAAGGGGTAACGGTTTTAAACTGAAAAATGGCAGATTTAGATTAGATCTTAGGAAGATATTTTTTACTCTGAGGGTGGTGAGGCACTGGAACAGGTTGCCCAGGGAAGTTGTGGCTGCCCCATCCCTGGAAGTGTTCAAGGCCAGGTTGGATGAGGCTTTGAGCAACCAGGTCTAGTGGGAGGTGTCCCTGCCCATGACAGGGGGGGTTGGAACTAGATGATCTTTAAGGTCCCTTCCAACCTAAACCATTCTATGATTCTACTATCGCTCCCTTAAAGAAGCAAGTGTCAAAGACGTCAGAAAAGAGACCATAAATTTCGGACCAGGATCAACCTGAAAGAGAAACTGCAGTTTGCAACTTACTGGTTACAGTTTGTTCAACGCAGGATCACCTTTACATAGGCAGGATCAGCTTTTTGCTGCTGTTCTTGCCCCTTCTGTGACCCAGCAATTTACAGAGACTTTGAGAAAGATTGTCAACCCTAATGAAAATACAGAAGTAAACCAGCAATTTAAGTTCAGCCTTCACTCTAATATTACTACTAGCCTGTTTCATTTAAGCAGGCTTTTGTCCTATGCTATTTTTAAAATGCTTAGCAACGTCAAATGCTAAAATACAGGTGCTATTACTGATTTTTAAGCTGTACACTTACACTAACAGTAAAATATGCCCGTCTAATTTTACCACTGAGATGAAGTTTGGGTGGGAACTCCCCAGGAATCGGTTCTGGGGAAGCAGAAACCAGGGTAGGTTGCAAGCGGTTCCCGTCAGGCAGCCGTTCAGGTAACTGCAGTGCCGATTGCTTTACAAAAAGCCAAACTGTTATTTTCAATAACTGACTGCTGCACAATACATCTGCCCATATCAACGTCTAGTAATAAAAACTGATCTAAGGCTGATGTCTGTTATACTGAAAAAAGATCTGGAAAACGGAATTTTTTCACGATGTATGTACTTTGGAAAAAGGAGTTTTAAACAATTCACTATTTTTATATAGTCTGTTCCTACTCAACACAGAAGAGTAATTTTGAGTGGTATTTCAGCTGTGGGTAGATTTTAAAAATGTTGTTAAGGTTTTTATGCCTCATTTAAATCATACACTAAACTCCTTTAGCAGTCACAGGAGTTATGGACAGTGCTGAATGCTGTATCTCTTGTTCCTTACTAGCCTAACACATAATTTTGTGTGTGTGAATGATATATGAACTTCCTTATTTATCAAAAATGTAAAGGTTTTGAAAAAAAATAACAGAAGTTTACTAAAGCATCTACAATATTTTATTTTCCCTTGACTTGCGGATCAACTCATCGCACATTCAGTTGATGTGTGCTTGGCAGATTGCAGGACTATTGTGAAACTCATGATGAATTCATGTGAAGTAATATGTATTTCCCTTGAAATATAGAACAAACATACCAGCATTCCTTTCTAGGGGAAAGGCAAAAAGACCCAAACAAACAAACAACAAAAAAAAAAAGAAAAGAAAGAAAATATTTCTGTGTCCATGACTGAAAACTGCTTTATATCCTTGTACTTCTGTGACCATGCATTTTAGAAGTTTATCAGCACTAGGTGTTGTTTGTGGAGTTACAGTGTTTATTGCCCTTAAATCTGGACTCCACATCTTTCCATCAGTCTATAATACATTGGTAAATTATATAAACTGGGTCATTGGACTAGCACTCCATAATCCACAGTGCTAACAGTAGTGGGTCACAGTCTTTCCTCAGCCCCACTTGGACATTCATATGATTTCTGTGGTTTTGGACCAGATCCCATTATTAATACAAGTGCATTAATCTTTCCACACTGTAACTTATCTTGAGCAGACGTGTGCAAATTTGTCTTGCCACTCACCCCTGCAGTATTTCAAGTCTTTCTGGGGCTTCACTGCAGTTCACCACTGTGTAACCAAGAATACCATGGAGCTTTGTTTCTGTATTACCCACAAACAAACAATTATTAGCTGGATCCAGGTGAGACCATTTCCTGATTGGAGACCATTTCCTAAAGTACCATTTTTCTCCTGTCTTTCTGAATACAATTACACCACCCCTCCCTGCAGACTTGCCAACATGCTGTGCCCCCCAGGCACCCAGTGTGTTTCAAAATATCGATAGCAGCACCAGACTATTAACAAGGTAGTATTGTCCAAAAAGCGGATTCATGCCCAGCATGCAATGAACCAATCTCACACGCTCAGGAGAGATACTGTGTTTATTCAGGCCTGGGTGCCAGGTGGATTTTCCACAAATGAAGCACGCCTTATGCCCGTTTCCTCATTATATTTATACACAAAAGTTACAAGGTAGTATACCAGTTACAGTGATTGGTTAGTAATTTACATATAGTTATAATATCTGCTGTGTCATTCTCTTCAATCACTGCGCCTGCGCAGGGGAAGGGTCTTCACCTGGGCAAGGGTCTTGTTGACCTGTGGGTGTGTTTTTTAGTATCATAATGAAGACAGTTCACTTCAGGATACCTTAAAAGTAAGTTTTGTTCCCAAGTTGCCCAGCTGGATTTTTATCTTACCAGGTTGTCAAATAACTCATCCTGTATACAGTCAACCCCAGGTGTTCTCTCTGGTTATGGTCTAGAGAATAGGGACTTCAAACACAGCATCCCATACATGATTGGTTAATAAATGCTAACATAAAGGCTAACTTAGATCAAGATGCCCCACATCAGTAGGACCATTCATTACATCTACAGCTACTCCATTAGGGTTGACAGTATAAGTATCCCCTGGCTGATCATACTTAATCTAATAATGTGTCCCAAACAGTCAAGCAAGGGGACCTGCCCAGTCTTAAAATCTGACTGCTCGTGGGGCTCAAAGTGTTGCTTTCATGTTGCCAGAGATCACCTGCACTGGTTTCACCACCTAACTCTTGAGATCTTCTCTTTCACTTCCAGCACACCGTTTTGCCAACCTATGCATAAAGGTGGCAGGCAGTTTCTTAATCCATTTGGCTGTATCTTCTCCCAGGTGCTCCGTTTTTTATTCCAAACCCTATTATTGATCTATTTCAAATGGCGTCTTCATGACTCACCCAGCACTCCTGGAAAGAGAAAAATAAAAAAACCCTCTGTGCTATCCTGCAGGCAAGCCCCGTATCCGGAACCACAGGGGTCCATCTTGTCCTTCCCTTCCAAGGGCCTGGCTTGTTTGCCCTCAGGGCCTGTATTAGCAAGCATAATAACTGCTTGTATTCCTTTTACTGTTGCATTTATTTGCCTTCTCCTTTTTTATTAAGTTCCTTAGGCTCTTCTCCTTCTTGGCGAGATCTCCCAGCCCTGCCAGCCTGCCCTTCCAAATTCACCTGTTTTATGTTAGCAGGGTTCAGAGGCCCCGTAATCACGTGCAATGGATGAGTGAATCCTCCAGCACCACAGTTTTAAATATTAGCTCACCATAACTAGACTCCACATCCCTCCAGCACCAGTTTAACAGCTACGGACAGTAACTGCTTTTAACAGTATGTGACTCTGGAGCCATTTGGTTTTGTTTTTCCAAATTAAGCTCTACAGACATCAAGTCTGCTGCCTTAACACATCTCAACAGTGGCTGTAACCATATAATTCCCCATGGCTGGTGTTTCTGGGGACTCAGCATTGCGCATGGCCCATCTGGTGGCCACACAAGCTGTCTAAGCCAGGTGATTTTGATCAGCATTGGTCAAACCAAGCTGTGCTTCTTAAAGCCACCAGCAACCTCACACAGGTATTGCTCTTCAAAAGTCCCAATTCTTTAGACAAAGCTTAAATCTGAGTAGCAGCTGCTTGTATTTCACTGGTCACAGTCTCAGTGGCCTTCCTCCTGTATTTTTACCTGCCCTGCTATTTTTCCCACTACATTGCCTTTGTTCGTTTGTATGCAAAGGGCCATATGGACTCCAGGGTCATGGGGGTGATTTACTTTCACAGGGTGTAGTCCCAGGTGGGCTGGGATCATCCCAAATATCTCTGTGCCAGTCCTCAGGACTCCAGTTTGATGTCTGTCTTCTGGTTTGTACTGCAGCCACTCTACCCATTGTTCCCAGTCACTTCTGTTTAAGATTCTCAGTTATCTCCTTATAAGACTTGTGTTCCTCACCATCCCATCTCCTCTCCTGTGTTTGCTCCAACATCACTGTAACAGCTGCCTTAGCCTGAGCCAACTCACAGTTTGCTCTTTTTCCCCTCCCATTTCTTTATATCTGAAACTTCTTTCTTTGGTGTCTCCTCCCACCCTCACCGTCCTCTCCTAGCACCAGTTGTTTTTAGCCCTTCTGCATCAAGGTACATTCCCTGGCCTTGTACTCCCCAGCGTGATCCCCACAGCATTTGTTTTCCTCTCCTAATGCTCTGCTCTTATCTTCACGTGCTTTCATGAGCTGCTCCCTGCTGCCCAGCATTCCTCCAACTCAGGCCACCCTCCCTATTAACTCCTCCTTTCCCATAAGCAATCCACTCTTCCTAAGGCCCTCAAAAGCTCATGCAACTTTACTTAAAAGACCTTTAAAAGCCTCAGATGTCCAGGGGTCAGCAGCCCACTGTCCTGCCATAGAAGCCATAGTAGTCTCTCTCCTTCAAAGACCATGACTGTTTTCACTGGTGGATTTGAAAACTCCTTTGCTGTCCTGTTTTGGCATACATGGGTTATGACCTTTTTACCAACCTGGTGCTCAAGTGTTCTTGTTCGCTGTATGTGACAATGATACAATTTCTATTTCTGCTCCACTCAGGCTCTCACATTCTTGCTCTTATAGCCTTGGTTGTTGAGTTCCCTGCATTCTCCACTAACCTGTTACAAGAAAAACAACGCCTTTTTCTGCTTGCAAGACCCACCTGGTGCAAAGTGTACGAAAGAGAACAGGACCGATTTTTTACTAATTTTACGAAACAAAATTGAAAAAGACAGAGAATTGCTAGCTTTTCTGTTGTGCTAGGCATTTTTGGGAGTCACTTACACGTGTATCAATATGCACAAAGTCACAAGGAGGACACAATTAAAGGGGAATCAGTCCTCACCTGGAATCGCGGATGGTAGGTGAACTCTTCCGACCGGTGCTCATTGTGGTGTCCATGTGCTATTTTACCTTCATGTTTTTCTTTACATAGTGCAGTTTCACAGGAGAACACTCTTTATGTAGTCTGAACAAGTTTGGGGTTTTTTTCATAATTCACTTTACAGACAGTTGTGCCTACACAACTACATCATGTGTCAGTGAAATGTTGTTTTGTGAGGTGGCCTTAGTTTTGCAGCAGCTTTGCAGCCTACTCATACTGCAAAGCATTTAGTTCCACTAATCTGCTAACCTCCTAAGAGACCGTGGCAGCTGTGTTCTGCAGTGGAAATAGGCATGTTCTGCAGTGGTGCCCGGGATTTTCTGTGCTGGATATTGTCCACTTGTAGCAAATGTTAAGTGGAACTGAAGTGGTTTGTAGGCTCTTTCAGCTGTATCATGAGAATTACAATTGCATTCATCATTTAAAGCTTTCAGAGATGAACAAGTCTGTCAAGTCACTGAAATTATTAGGGAGTTACGTTGATTCTTTCTTTAGTGGGGAGAAGCTTGGGATGGAAATTACAGCAAGTAGAAAGGGTCCAAACTAAGAAGAAAAAATTTGGGATTACTTTAAGTTGTGTAGTGAGGTTTTCTTTAGAGAATGTGGAGGAGGGTTTTCTACTAATTATTAGTCTTATAACCAGCCCTACAGGGAGCCTAGTTGTAAGTGTTGGCCACGTGAAATTACATTTAATTGTGGTTTTCATCTTGTCTATGTTCATCAAGATTGAGCAAACCTGTGGAATTAATGAATTGTACATCATTTCCCATGTATGGAAGCAGTGTCAGTTTTTTATTACTTGCCATCACAAGCATCTTTGGCTTACTTTTAGCAAATATCCTCTGCAATGTGCTGTTCTTCAGATGTTCCTAATAGACCTAAAATTGTTACGGCAGTGTTTTCTGTTCTCTTGTCAGAACTGCCAGTTTTGACAAGGAATATACACTGGATTTGCCGCATTTGTTTTGTATTTTACACATGCATTGGTCAGCTAAACTGGTTTTGTCTCTCTCCTTTTTTCCTATTGATGGCAAATGTGCAATTCTGGAAGTCTTAGGCTATTCCACACCCTCATCCCACTTGCAACTGAAATATTGGTGATAACTCACCAGAGATTATTCCTTGCAGGTTTGGTTTGTAGGATCCCCAGGAGTCTTACTGGCATTTGTGGGAGGAAGAAACTGCAATACGTGTCCCAGCTTGCCAAAACTTTCTGAGTTATGGTGGCCAAAGTCTACCAGTTAACCCCATTTGATTTAGGATATCCAAAGGAACAGGGAAGTTGGTACAAATCAGATGACTCAGTCATCTTCACCAGCTATAGAGTTTTTAAAAATTGTTAGAATAAAAAAGACTTTGTTAATGAAAATGGGTATGAAACAACAGCACGTATTGAAATGAATATGGTTTACTCCTTAACTGTTTAGTACTGGCTAATCTGTGAGGCTAGCCATTTAAAACTCTTAGGATCAGGAATGATGTAGCGCTGCTATTGGAGAAGGCTGTTACTGGAATAGCCAGCAGACGGTCTCTGACCTCCCCTGCATTTTTGGCAGGTTCACCTGGAATGTCTCTCTTTCTTTTGAGAGAAAAAAGGAAGACTAGGGGTAGCAAAGACTAACATAGCTTATTCCTTGTGAATACCCTGTGCTCCTTTCTGTCCCTGCTCAGGACAGAATGCCTCTTTCTACTGAGCCTTCCTTATAAAGGTTAAATTTACAAGGTTACAAGGAGCCTTGTGACTGGGCACAGAGATAACACAAGAAATACAAGAGATTACATTATTATCTTCATTCCTCTAAGGTGTTTCTTTGGGGGGATCCACATGCAGGTTGCACGGTTTGCATTCATGGATTCTTTTTGAAGATGGCTTTGAAAATTTTGAGGGTTTATCATATGCATAATCAGACATGTATCTAGTAACATGACCAAATCTGTTTCACCCTCTCCCCAACCTATACATTTTAAACATGATACACAAATGAGTATTGACACTAAGAAGTCAAGCTTGGATTAGTTTCCACCTTGTACTCGTGTTTGATATTGGACAACATTTTGAGAACAAAATGTATGCTTTCATTATGCATCTACCTAAAACCCAAATAACTCAAAAGGGTGCTAGCAGGGACTCTATCCTGAGAACTGAAACTTGCTATTAAAATTGGCCAGATTATTCCTTTCTTCAAAACATGTAAAAAACCTCCCCCCCCCATACAAAAAAACCACTATACAGACAGTCATTATCTGAAATGCATGAATTTCAGATAGAATTGAGATTGTGGAACCATAAAAAACCCAACAACAACAAATCCTTATAGAAAATTAGGGGTACATGTTTCCTGGTTTTGGTAGCCAATGATCTGTCAATTTTCTTATTTCAAGTACGGAATAATTTCAGTATCTTTTATTTTGCTTTATTGGAAAGTGTAATTTTGAAAGAACAGGAAATGCGTATTCAGTTCCGATGTCACCTGTTTATTCTTGTACTAAAATTGTATAACAAACAACATCCTTTCACTCAGCTTTGTAAATAAACAGTACTCTACCAAAGAAGGATACAAAACCTCTTAACCCTGACTGGTCCCATTTTTAGGTAAATGCAATTACTATTATTCCTCCTTGTTGAAAACAAATATTGCTGTACTTGATAAATTATGATTATATTAGAATGATAGTAAATGGAGAGTACAGGTTTCTATTTAAGAAGAGTTGATGTCTTTGCTTCAAACAGCCTTTCTCATTGTACTATAGCAAATTCAGTGCTTCACTAAGGAAGATGAAATATTAGTAAGGACATGTTTCTTCACAGCTGCTGCCAGATAGGAATAGGTAGAAGTATGTATCTTAGAAACTTGTGGTTTAACACAATATTGGTTTTGAGGCAGTTTAACAACCACTTATGGCTGACGTAGAACAATAAAAAAAAGTTCTTTGCAGTCTAGATTTTGTCCTTATACCTTGATTATTTTCAAATTAATCAAACAATTGAATTTAAACCACAACAAACTTAGAAAGCACTTTTCTTGAAAACAGATTACAATTTGATTCTGCCTCCAATACATTATTTTTTTAGTTTTGCAATGAGAATATGCTCTTACACCAACAACATATGCTATCACTTTATAAAATATACAGCTGTACATCTAATAAATGCACTGTGAGCCTCTGCTCATTGAGTATGCTGCCATCATCGGCTTAGCTTATTAGGAGTACTATAACTTGAAGTCCTCTAATAGCTCATTTTATCTTTTTTTTTGTTTCTAATAACCTTAAATCCCACACTTCCTCTCATTTGTGTTTGGTTTTTTAGTTAGGTAGTTTTCTTCTTCTTTTACATTTGCAAAGAGCCTCAATGTTTCCTTGCATCAACTGTGGAGTTTTGTTATTGGTCAGTCAGGGCTTTTACATGGCACCCCCAGCCTCCCCGTGGCTAACCTTAGAATGACGAGGCATCCCTGAGCATAGGAGAAAAGAGGGTGTAGAATGGGGAAGGAAAGCTTTTAATAAATGAGGAAAACTTAAACTAAAATTTGCCAAAAAATATTCTTACTGCTATAAATAAAATAAATTTAAAGTGTAGTAGCTCTGCTTTGATTTAATATTTATTTTGCCTCCCCCACCAAAAAAAAAAAGGGGGCAAGAAATTTAACATGCAGGAAGTTTCCTACCACAGAACTCCTGGGAAAGGGAGCAAGAACCAAAGAGAACTTCAAGAAACTACTCAAATGTACCTGATTACAGATAGAAACTCTGCCAGGGTGTTCGTGTTCCATCCAAGCCCTTGTCATTATCTCATACCATCCACACTCCTCCCCCAGCTGCAATAACTATTTCATTTTATTTCATTTTATTTAAAGATATCTAGCTATTACCTACATTCTACACATCTCATCTACGTATTCTCTAGATAATGATATGTAACATGTCTCTGGGCAAGCGGAAGCTCAAAACAAGAAACTGAAGAAAAGAAAGGGCAGCTTGTGATTTTTGGGGAAGGAATGTTTGGCTTCCCACTGGTTAAGGCTTAACTTCCAAAAAACCCCAAAACACCAAAAGCAATGTTGAGAATGTGTATGGCTATAACCAAGCCTTTAGATGTGATTTTTTTTTAGGTTGGGCAGGTGGATGGCACTCCCAGCAGCCCCCTGAAGAGCAGCCTCTTCAGGTAGCCGGCTTCATTCACCCAGATTCCAGAATTAATTCCTCTGAACCCCCATTCACAGTATTTCCCTTTTCTTAAGGTTTACCTTATTTAATTTGCTTGACTCTCTCCTCCCATCTTCCTTCTACACTCTAAGGTGTCCCATTTCATATTCACACCTTTATCATTTTGTTAACCCTAATAAACTTAGCTCTAAAGGTGGTTATATTTAACCCTTTTTTTTGAGTCTCACTCCTGTTGTCCATGGTCAGAAGTCCACTCCCTTTGAATGTGAGGTTCATCACAGCTCTGCATCTTTCCACATAATTTTTCCTTTGGCTTTGATTTCAAGTCAGAAATTCCCCTACAAAGATTCATGTATGATATTTTCTCTGTTTAAACTGGTATTTGCCTTTACTACATTCTAGCTAAAACTTGTTTTCATCAGCATGCTTTAGAAATGAGAATTTTTACTTGAAGTGGAGTTGAAATAAACTATTATATATTCTTCATCTGAATATACTTGATATACAAGTGAATATATATTGATATACAAGTGAATATATATTGATTTACTTATCACAGTAAGTTAAATTTAAAAAAAAAAAAGAGAAAAAGAAAGAGCACACGGGAACAAGAAGACAAAATCTTAGCCTTTGCAAGGTGTCTTCTGAGTTGCTGTTGGCAATGAGGCCAACAACCTCCTGGCTGGACAAGAGACTGAGCCCTCTCTCTGTGCTTTAGCCTTCGCAGTAAGCCTGAGCCTGTAGCAGCTTACAGCAAACCTGCATAGCATATTGGATTGGGTTAGTTTTTTTGTTGTTTTTAATATAATGCAGCTTTCCCCCAGGGGGGCTGCAGCAGTGTCCACCTCTGCATCTGAGCAGGCAAGCTCTCAGAGTATATGAACGTAGTTGCTTTGCAAGGCAATGTTTTATCTCCCCAGATTTCTACTATGTCACAGCTTTGGTAATGAAAGTAACTTTTTCCACTTTTCGTTTGGCCTTGGGAAACATTTTACTCCTCTTTCTAAATGTGTGGTGATCACTATGAAGATATCATTTTGCAGTTATTTTCAAAGATATCTCATATTTCCTCCTGGGTTTAGACAGGGAGAAGTCTATAATAACAGTTGGTAGAGAATCTGATTCATTGCTGTGTTACTCTGCCTAAAGCCACTCTAACTCTGTCCACCAAAACTGGATTGGACCGATTCCTGGGAAAATTGCTGGAATTAGAGTCATGTGAAACTAGGCTAGTGCAGTGATAAATCAGATCTATTCCCTTTTTAGCTGTTTTCCTGCATTACTCTTCGTATTTCCACTGCTTCTAGAGGTGCGCTTAGTAACTACTCCCATTATGAATGCTATCTTTGTAGGTTTTCTGGATGCCCACACGAGCCTTTGAACAGCCATCTGGCGAAATGTGCTATGGCTTGTTATTTACATGGCATTTAACTATGCCTCCGTAAGCTTCAGTAATATAATAGAGACCAACACTTTCTACTGAGCAACGCACTGAAACCAAGTCGTATAGCATGCTGTATCCAACTGTTAAAGAAAAGGAATCAATATTAAACTGTAGGGGAATTCCACTAGAAAATAGGAAAGTTAACTTTTCCTTTTGCTTTGTGTGATTCTTGCTTTTTTTTTTTTTTAAAATAAGCACAATCAATCTCAGCAGTTGCCATGGGCAGTATCTTCAACTTTGGACTTTTTACCTTAATCCTAGCCCCCTTTCTGGTTTGGATAATTTGTCTTTAGGGAGATTCTATTTTGTTTTCTTTACAGCAAGTTACAGGAATAGAAGTGCTGGGAATGGAGTCATATTGACAAGTTCCCCAACATAACATACAAAGGATTAAGGCAAAGCTGTTAATTTTCTCTGCTTCCATTGATGCAATTTGGAATCATTATGACGCTGGCAAAGGAGACTATTTAACCACATTGTTCTGTTGCTATTTATAAATGGGATCTCGTTTAAATTTAGAACACAAAACCTTCCTGGGTGGAAAACTGCCATCTTGTGTATCTGCATGCAGTGCAGTGCAAGGGATCCGACCTGATCACTGTCAATATCACTGCTGCAATACTGATACCAATAATGAGAATAGCACGGAGTTGCCCGTAGGGCTCAATTCTGTAACCTTGCCACACGCAAACCTATGCCCTCATCAGTATATGGAGTTTTACAGAGACTATGTGTTTAAATGGATGCATTTATCACAGATCATGGGGCATCTGATGTTCTGACTGTGGCATACATCAGAGCTGTCGGAGCTCCGAGCTCCCAGGGGTGCCTCCTAGCTGCACCCTGGCAGCACCCCAGGGTGCACAGAGGATGCCTACCCTCTTTTTCCCTCTTCTCTTCTCCTGCCGACCCTCTCTTTGCTCCCCTGGGAAGCAGGCTGAGTGTTTGGACAGGGGGAGGTGGGAGCACTGGGTGCTCCTGGAGCCTGCACTGCAGTTCGGGAGTGACTAATGGGAACTGGCTTGGCCACCTTGTGTCTGCATGGCTGCCAACCCTGGAAATGTAGGCTAACCAGAGTCAGAACTGCTGCTTTGCTGCAAATGTACAGAGAGGAAACATTAATACTAAATAGGACTATTTGTTGTTCAAATTAGATATTTTCGATACTGATATAATTAATAGCTCTCAATCTGTCTTTAGTCTCACTAAGGTGTGTAAGGCTTGGAGTCCTAAATTCAGCTCTGCTTTTACTGTTTCAAATTCTTAGAATTTGTCACAAGTAGTGGTCTTCACCCACGCAGAGCAGGTAAACCTATTGCACTGATAGTGATTTTCCAAGGATGTAGTAAAAAGCATCCAACAAACACCTGTATTTTTTTTATAAAGCAATTGTAGATGGAACCTTTTATGCATCCAAGTAGGTGCCACTTTTATCTAAACTGAGATAAGGGGGAGTACATTTATGAAGATTTATGAAAGATCTTTGTCTTACTTGTAATTTCAGTGTGCTAGTAGCACTTAGCACTGTCAGGTTCAAAGCATGTTACATTTGCAAACACTGCTTAATAAAAACTGTATGAAACGGTGATTGGCCCCCAATTAAGAGACGGGGGATCAGAAAAAAACCACAATAAGTAATCCAGGCATTTTGAGCCACAATTGTTCCACGTGGGAGAGGCTGATTCTCCCAAGTCTTAAGTTAAGCATCATATATGAAGTAATTGATATTCAACAATGTTTACATGAAAAGAGTACAGTCACATAAATCACAATAGTTTGACCACTTTGGATTAACAAATTACTGCCTGCCAACTAAGCAGCACTAATTTACCAGGTAAAAGTTACGAAAATTATTTTTATTACAGTTAGTGTAAGTTTTATTAAAATTATTCTTGGGACTGAATGTCCCAATTGTAATAAATATAAAGTAACTACATTTATGTGCAACTTTTCTTGATGTTATATATACTTGAACTGTTAAGCCACCACAAGTTACCTATGCATAAATCCACAATATCAGTTTATCCTTTTTCTTTAAGTAAATTCTTGTTGTGTGTGAGATTGCAAACTTGCAGAGTCTGCTATTTATGTCACTGTAATACGAGCTTTCTACCTTTTGACTGTGGCAGTTGTAGGGATATTGCATTTGTCGGATATCATAAGAATGATGAGAACAAAGAAAACATCATTTCTGTGCTTGGAAGGAGATTTCAAGACATGGGGATGTGCTCTGACTATACCAGAAGTATGCATTTATTATTTGTTTGTTCAAGTTTGAAATGGGATATAACTACCAATATTGCTAGAAATTATAGACTTGCACTGCTATAATTCACATTGTTGTGGATGCCTGCAGTGGCAGGCACAGTGTATATAGTGTATATTCTTGCTCTTCAATTTTTTTTGGTGCATTTGAAATACACTTGAGCCAATGTAGAGAAACATAAGTTCAAAGTCAGGAATTCAATACTTGTATGAACAAACAGAATAGCTGGTGAAATCTTGCACTACAGGGATCAGTTATAAAATTCCAATGAGTTCAGTGGAGCCAGGATTTACCTCTGACTTGAAATTCAGAAATGATGTACAGAGGATAGACATATCCTCATCTTTATTAAATATATTCCAAGTTATCTGCTTCACTAGCTGATTTATAGAACTGCTAGTTTATTAATCAGTGAGTGATAATAAACTGTGAAGACTTTGAAAGACCTGAAAACTTCTTTTTAACTTTGGAACATCAAAACCATTTCCATTGTTTCAGCTCTCCCTTGCAGTATCACACCACAAATTCATAGCTTTGCCAGCAGTGCAGCATTTCAGGCTGTTGAAATATGCCTCTGGCACTGATGGCTGCAGAAGATCTGCAGATGCTGCTTGCTTTGAAAGATTGTTCTTTTTGAAGGGGGCTCGCCATGGTTTAAGTAGCTTGCCATAAAGGTCTAAGCTGGTTTAGCTGCAGGATCCGTCCACACCCATTCAGTTTGATGATGTGTGCCCTTTTTTTGTATGTAGTTCATTATGAAGTCTCTCTTTTCAAGCACAGATGTGGAGATGAGAATATATGATGAGATGTGGCGTTCAGCACAGCTTGATTCACAGTGCAGCAGAGTCTCCTCGAACTGCAATCTGCTCAGATTTCAATAATTGGAAATAGGACTTTGTCATTCCACAATGTGATGAAATTCCTTCACGAAAATCCACTGTCAGGGCACGAAGGGGCCTTCCTGGCCTTGCCCAGCCTCCCCTGGGGCCTCCCACAACCCTGCCCAGCTTGGGGCCATCAGTCTCTTCCCCAGTGATGCCGTAGGAGTCCTACAGGACTCCTTATAAGAGTAAGAGCTTTAACTTTGGAGTTTTGGTCAAGTTCTGGTCAAGTTCTTTAGCTTGAGTAACAGTATACGGCACACCGGCTTTAATCCACTACCAAAATACCTATGACAGTGTCAGCTTTGCCTAAGTTGTTCAGAATTTGGCTCTGAGCTGCCGTACCTTCACTGCTGTCTTTTGGAGGTGGCAGCGTTTCCACAGTAGAACAATACATATAAGTGTAAATTTGCAAAGGCACTTTTGTGGGGTCGCCACCAGGCTGCCTGTGTGCCCCTCAGAGACTGACCACATCCGTGGCACTGGGAGAGAAACAGCAGGTCCAGGAAAGAGGCCAGGGACTAAAATAAAACACACACGTGCTGAGGGAGCGACGTGACATTTGAAAAACAGCATGCCTAGCCTGATGGGTCATGTTGGATGAGACCTAGATTTCCCAATTGTTCACATATGCAATGGGCACTGCTGTAGCACCTCCAAGTGGACATGTCTGTTGTACAGCTATTGAAGGGCTCCATATACAATGGGTCTTATTCTGCCCTTCAGAGTAAATGCATTTGGTGACAAAGTTACTTGTAGACAGAGAAAAAAGATTCACCCCCCTTCTCTTCAGCATGCCTCCATGTCTAAGCAGCAAAACCCGTTCTGGCTGTTGGTTTCCATCAATTTTCTATGTCTGCTCTTGAGACTTTTGGTCCTTAGAGTGTATTAGTTTTGTGGCTTGGAGGTTGTAGCCAATATTCAGTCCTAGTTTCTAAGTACGTAATGTGAAGCACTGCTGTGGGATTTGAGACATAAAAAAAACCCCAACATATCAGCAAAACTGTAAAACCAATGAAAGGGTAGGGCAGGGGGAAGAAGATTTCACAGAAGCTGGAAAAACGGTCACACAAGGACTGCAATTATGTGGACAGTATGTCTAGGGAGCTAGGGGGGAAGAAAATAGGTGGGGCAGCGGTAATCAGTGGGAGGAAAAGTAGCTTACCAGCTATTATCAAAGCCCATAAAAGAAGGAGGAATTGTGGGCAGCCAGATTTGTTGAAACAGAGGTTAGTCATAGACCCAGAGTAGGATGGGGAGCCCAGGGGTACAGTGAAACCGAGGAGAGGAAGCATGTGCGAAATTGAATTGCAGTAAACAGTAATGAGGTTTGTTTTGCAGAGGTGAAATAGTAGCAGGGGTTAATAGTAATGGGGGTGAAACAAAAGTTCCAGAAAATGAAAGGAAGCTCATCCCTTTTACAGTAAAGTTACTAAACCTTCACATTCAGACACGGGGTGTGGGCAAAAATGCTGGGTTTACCTTAGAACAAATGGGCTCCAGGTGAGCACCAAAGCGAGCCAAGCTTGCACATCCACTGCTCATCTAGCCATTCAGTCAGGTTCCAGTGGGCCTGACTGAATTCCAGTTTGAGTGAAATAGCATCTCAAAAGAGCAAACTCCTACCAAGGACCATCCGTTCCAGACAGTCCTGGTAGTGGGATTTATCTTGCTGGTCTGAAGCTTAAATTATAGCACTGTAGATTTTTAAAGTGTGATGAGTGTCCTAC
This sequence comes from Burhinus oedicnemus, assembly GCA_008921705.1. Lineage (NCBI taxonomy): Eukaryota > Metazoa > Chordata > Aves > Charadriiformes > Burhinidae > Burhinus > Burhinus oedicnemus. Next base: position 575,431 of record VFFE01007546.1, on the reverse strand, counting down.
AGTATGTCTGTTCCAAAGTTAGACAGTGAACTTTGCCTTGTGGTGCTGGGAGCAGGGCAGGTACCCCTGGAAGACAGTTCATCCTAGTTATTCTACGCATGCTTTGGAAGGGATGAACTTTCCTTGACAGGTGTTTATTTTTCTCCCTGGGTTTAGAAAAAAAGCCTGAAATACTGACATTGATGAGGGATGTGATTCAGGTCCAAACTAAGACATCCAAGAAGATGTCAATGTGTCTGAAGCAGGAGTCAATGGAGATGCAGTCAATATGCCCAGTGGAGCAGAGAACGCTGTTCAGGTGACCAGCACTGGTGGTTGCTTACAGTGAGATGACTTCTTCTGTCCCCCTTGAAGATACTGACTACATCTCAAGTGACTACAAAGAGACTACGAGCACCCAAAGTTAGGTGTCTGAATCAAGAACCGCACCGCAGCATAGATGCCTAATTTGTAAATTACTGAAGCCAAATGAAGGTAATTTAGACCTGGAAGAACAATAAAAGCCTGTCTTTTTCCTTAATCCTAGCTCAGGATTTCTTTCTTCAGAGATTTAGGTCCCCTCATTTCTCTGCTTTCACTATAACGTTTGCCTTTAACAGTTTCTCTGCAGTTCCGTTCAATTAAAAACGTGCCTACAACTACAAAAGGAAAAAAATAGTAACAGAAAAAGGTCTGCGTTTTCAGATGTTGAGGTGAAAACATGAATTACCTTAAAATAGTCAGACGTTCTTTTACATTTTCATTTTTAATTTTTCCACAGACTTGCAACTTGTCAATCTTTACCCAAAATACATCTTCCCTTGGATGGTTTGCCTAGATACTCTGCTAAAGGGGAGGGGATTTCCCTCTTTCCTCCTGAGCACACATTCTGAAATCTGAATGAATGATAAAGGCAATGGCAGCTTTTTTCCCCCTTCCTAAATATTGACTTATTACTTGAATTTGGAGCTTGGTCTGAGAATGGGGCCCTACTCCCGCAAAAGATGTATGTGTATTCTCTACATTTAATGACATGAATAGTTGCACTGAGATCTGGGAGTGTATTACTGTGTAAAAATTAAACAGCTATAAATCTTTGCAAGATGAGGTTGTTGCAAGAAAAAATTAACTAAATGCTTATAGTGGATCAAAAGTAGACAGAAGTTAGCATGCTAAATTTGTAAGATCTGTCTGATATATTGATGCTCTTGCATTAAAGAATTTAATTTGTCTGAATTAATGAACCATCATATTCTATCATTTGACTAATATAAATAATCCAGAATTTTTCCTCCTTTCTTTTAAGAAATCCATTTGTCAGTAATTCAGCCTTTAAGAAATGAAGGTGAATGAACAGCGCTGCTTTTAAAAAAAGTTATAATTTATTATACATTCAGTTACTTTGCTCAAGTTCTCACATAGACGAAATGCATTTGTGTCTGTACAAAATTATTTTTTAAAAAGTTTGAGAAATCTTGCTTACCCATGCATCGGTGCTTCTATTCCAAATTTGATTTTATTTCTGTTTGGGTCTTGGTAGGAAACTCTGAAATTACCAACCTTTTTACAAGATTGCTGTCAGATTAAATTTACGTTTGAAAAGTTTGCTGGGATTTTGTTGGATTTTTTCTTTCTTTTTAAGCTCATTAGGAGTACTAGCTCTACTGGATGTCAAAAGTGTTATTTGTAAAAGCTGTTAAAATGCCCAGCCATGTGCAATATTTGAAGTGCTTGGTGAGTCCCACAGTTTCACTTCTGAAAATGTACTACAACACAAACTGAAAGGCTTATTTTTTCATGGTGGTGTATTACCTTTAGAGCTTTTCTTCAGTCTGTATACAATTATACAATGACAAGTATTTTAATGCATCTTTTTCTAGCTTAACACTTTGGGGCTTTTAATGACTTTTTTCCCCCTGAAAACATTGATGGACAGGTAACAACCACAAGAGAGATAGTCTGTGACTTCAAAATTATTTGTCTGCGGATATCTGTCAACATCTCACGCCAGGCAGAGGGTTGATAGATGCAGGTAACAGAATGGAGGAAAGAAAACTCTCTGGAAGAGCTTTACTACCTGTGGGTTCCTGTCTGGGGATGCTACCACAGGATTAACCGCTGGCTGTTTTTGCAGGCACTGCTGCTCCCACACAAGTCTTGGTACAAACATTTATCATACTTCTACTTTGCCTCTAAGCAATCAGCATGCCTTCTGGTTACGCGGTATGTTTAAACATACAAGGTTTATAGCATCAGTTTGCTAGAGAAATTTTTGGCCTTCAGTTCTTCTTCTATTTTCTTCCACTTGATTTACAATAGACATTTATTTTCTTGATCTGGTATGGAGAAAAATCAAATTTCAAGCTCTTCAGAGGTGGGATGCTCACAAAGACCTGCTTCTTCTTTTGAGTTGTTATCACTAACAACAACAAAAAAAATGCGGGTGGTTGTTGAATCTTTGCTATGGAAGATTTTTTATTTGGAAATTCTTGTCAACAGAAACCAGCTGAGAAATACGAAGCCACACAAGCAGTAAAATGTTCATTTTTTTATTTGCATCCCTGGTTCAATGCTTTGCTATAACGTAATGTTTAATAGGAGGTGCACACTTTATGGTGTAGAGAAGCATACTCAAGTGTCTCGTATCATTGAAAGCTCATCCATCTGTTTTTACATGATCCTGTACACACAGAGGTAAGTTAAGTATCCGCCAAAGACTGCATTTGTGGTAGCATACTTAGAGACATGTTTTAGCTTTAGTTTTAATTTAGAAAGTCTGTCATTGGTCAACAAGTTGATGCCTTAGATAAGCAAGAGAACAAACTGTTCTCCCTGTGGAAGCAGCACGTGCTAAGAAGTTGTAATCATGTTTTCCTCCTGGGCATTTTAAAACTTGTTAGATGGCCTTTTACTCATTACAAGGACTCAGAGCCTTCCCTCAGGTTTTAATGAGGAGAGCCCACACCTAGGTCTACCTACTTCCAATCCAACTTTCCAGCGTCTCATTTCAGCTTTTGCTTTCACAATAAAGTTAGTCATCAATCCCTTGGATAATATGTTGATACTTGAGGTAAAATGGTAATTGTACCTCACTAGTTTTCCTCAATTTCAGCATCTCTCCTGTGACACCTGGAGCCCTGTAGGAAGATGCAAGCCCATAAGGCTGGCAGTCTACCGCAGCTGTAATTACCAATAAGGATGCCTGTGTTCCCCTTTCCAGTTAGTCATCCTTGGAGACGTGTCTTTTTTAGTGAAAAGGAGGGGATGAGCAGGTAGAATGAGCCTATAAATATTCTTGAATAGATGCGGTACTGAAGAATTGGAGTTCTTCAGTAATTTGTCAAAACACACTGAACGAAGAGAGTGGTGAGATCATACTTTTGTGCCGTAGCAGTGACTTATTTGCTCTGACAATGAAGCTGGGTGGCTTCAGACTGAATCGAGTCTCCCTGCCTCCTGTATTATTAGATATATATTAAATTACAAAAAGCTGATTTTAACCCATTGTATCTCGGCTGCAGCGAGTATGTTAGCTGTGCTGGTGAAATACAGCTTCCACAAGCCATTTGGTTTACCAATACCTGTAATTTAAAGGGTACTTTGCTCCCTTCCCTGTTTTTTCCCTGTGTGTAATGTTTTCAGCCTTTTTCATTTCAGTCCCGCTGAATACACTAACAGCTTTTAGAAAGATATGGTAGCTTCTTTGATAATCTATTGCATGGATTCCGAGATGACTGCCTTGTTCCCCCCAGGTACGATGGGTTATATTAAGCTTCTTTATGAAGAGGGGATGCTGCAGCATTAAGCACAGATGATTCCTCCTTCTCTGGCATCCTGTGGGATGGTTCATTCCCTTGTTCAGCCAAATCTGAGGGAGGAAAAGGCTTTTTCCTTCTCCCTATGCATACTGGTTGTTTCTCAACACAATGCCCATCAAAACTCCCTCTATTCAACCACTTTTCTAAACCCAACATCATTTATGAAAGAACTGAAGAGGTCTCACTTGCAGTAGGGCAAATTATATCACCTGTTCCCAGAACCTGTTGATGAAGTGATGATCTGGTACCCCAGGATCACAGCTTCAGGTCCTTTAATGGTCTGTCCTAATGCAACATTCTTGGTAAGACGCTGGACAACTACCGCTGTTGAAGTAGTATTTGGCTACAGGAATATGTTCCCTCAACGACTTGTTAGTGGAAACATAAGGCACGTGGGAACACTACTGTACTCACTTTGAACCTAGTAACTGTCATCACGCAAAACATGTGTAGCAAACCATGGGCTTTTTAAAATTTTTCTTTCATTTTTGACAAACACTTGGTAAACAATTCTGAAAGAAAAAAAATTCTGTGTAAATATATTTAAAAGTATATCTTTATGGATTAACTGTGAGTATTGTTAGACCATTGCACTGAGACAATATAAGCAGGGAAATGATCTTAATATTAAATAATGTTAATGAAGCTGCAGAATTTGAAAAACACCATTCTTTTTCTTGTTGGAAATTTCACTAGATTTGATACTTAACTTTTTCCCCCTGCTTCTGTTTTGAGGACTTTGTGTTTGAGATTGTTGGGCTAGAGAAGGAAAGCAGGGTCTGATTTGAATGGGTCTTCTGATAGGGTTTGCTGCTGCTGCTAATACAGTCCTTATGCAGCATGTCGTGATTCTAGGCTGCTTTTGTTTTCTTGATATTGGCTGAAATTCAGTCTTTGAAGAGAATTGTTGGAAGAACAATGTTTTGATTCGGCATGAAAGCTAACTGGTCCTGGAAATGGAGGGTTGGGAGGTTTTCAGCCTTCCTCAGTGTTTCACCAGCAAGTCTGTTGAATGATCGTACCTCCTTCATAAAGTCTTAAAACAACTGATGTAGAATTGGTTTACATCTCTCTTTTTGTTTAATGTCTGTACTCTAGTCTGCATTAATTAGGTTTTTTAAGAGACTTTTTGAGCCATGTATTATTTTTTTACTTTGTGAGAAATGAGCACATTTATATTATTGTCACAGATAACTTGCTATCAAAATAATCTAGCACTTTTGCAGAATTGGCAGGGGGAGTTTTGGAAGGGTGAGAGTTTGGGATTGCAACTGTCATTTGCTGACATGAACAGCTTTATACTAGAATTGCACTTTTCAGTTTTTTTTTTTTATTGTGTGCATGTGTACGTAGTTTCAAATAACATGACATGTTAAATCTGTAGTCTGTGTCTGCTGGCAGCTACTGTAAAAATTCAGACCAGCAGCAGGGCCCCTCATCTCAGCCAGCCTGTCAGCGGAGTTCAGCAATCTCCCAGGACTAGCACCAGCAACCCGTTTCCAGGGGCTCTTGTAATTTGTTACAGCTCAATAAATCTCTGCATAAGAAGTAAAATCTGTGCTGTAAATCCATCCATGTAATCAGCTAACTCTTGCATTTCGAGCAAAGGAAGGTACTGGGCTTTGCTGTGTGTCTGTGTACGCAGGGTCAGTTGGGTCTCCCCACTCTCTTTCTCAGTGGGTGGGTTTTGGTCTCTGCCCCACAGCCTCTTGGTTCCTGTCAGTCACTTGGGTGCATATAAAGACCGCGGATCCTGTAAGCAAGGGATTTAATTCAGTCTAATATTTTTGCATATATTATTCATAGGGTTGCCAAGGATTCTGACCAGGAAAAAATTAAAATGTATAAAGTGAAACTCTTTTTAGGTGAAGACCTAGGTGAAATTGATTATTAGTGCTTTCCACTTCAATATACTATGAATTCTTCAGTCTGCTGCATTCTGTAATGCTATTGTAATGCTTCAAGAAAATTAACTCTTTCAAAGTGTAATACTGCTTGAATTTAACTATTTTTAATGAACAAATATTTCACCCCATGAGAACGGTGCCTACTATGAACACACCTAAAAGGAGTATATGCAAAAGACTGAACCCTAAGGATTAACATTGTTCATATGACAGAATTTACCATTCCGGTAGTAAATAATGAACATGTCTGAAGGAAACTTCAAATTGGTAAAAACGTGTTATCTTCAGACAAAGAAAAGCCTTATACTTACAATACCCAATGGAAGTGTAATCATCTTCCTATTAAGATCTCACTGTCATTGTTCCTGAAGTTTTCCCTTCTCTAGAGCGTTGTATGCATAAAGCTTTCACACTGCCAGGGGATGGTATCTCCCCCCCAAAACAGAGCTTTCTGTTTCAAAGGGATGTTGTTAATGCTTTGAACACCTGACTTTGGGTCTCCTGTGAAAACAGATTTAAAAGACAATGAGAGCCTACTCTAGGATTAGAGAAGGCATTTCCCTTTTTCTTGTTCTGCTGTTAGGCTGGACCCAGAAATGAAAGAAACTAGTTAGCTCCTGAGTAGAGTGAAAACCAAGTGAGGCAAACTGTATGAAACAAGTTCGTATTTTAGAACTTAGCTTTCCTGTATAAGGTCGGTGAGGGATTTAAAAAAAATAATTCATATCAGACTATCACAAAATGCAATGAAAGGTAAAATTCTTTGGAAGAAGTGTTTTACTAATAACTCTATTTAGAGTGCAGATCTGCTTTTTTAGCTAGTAGGGAAGAACTAACCAGTTTGCATCATCTATGCTTAGAAAGACTCAACAACCAGACCAGAGTGTGGATTCATTTCCTAATTATTCTGATAGAGAACTGAAATTCTTCTGAGTCCCAAGTGAAGGAAATTGGGCCCTGGGATCCTACAGCATCATTTCCTTGCAAATATAGACACATATTTGCAATTAGCATAGAGGATCTTCAACAAAATTAGTGAAGACCCCTACTTAAACTTGGGGTGGATGCCCAAGTGAGTGCCAAAGTGAGTATTTTTTTCACAACAAAACAGTATTTGAGATTTAAGTGAGTAACTGCTTCACACATGTAAGTTACAGACAGAGGTTTCTTTCAGAAGACTGTTGCAGTACCAACAGCATATGGCTTCTGCCCTTTGCCACCCTCGTTCTGGAAGCGACTGCTTGCCATTGACAGTTACAGTGACCCAGGGACATAACGTCTCTTGGAGTCTGTCACCTTGTGTTAAATCGAGGTTCCAGTCACGCTACAAACGTAAGCACTTCTGTTTGGAGAAGTGTAAGCAAAAACTTGCTTTATACTGAGTTGACATTTCTGGAATCTTTAAGTCTTTGAGAAAATAATTAAGTGATGATTGCAGTATGAAATTTATGTGTTGGCATTAATTATTGAGGCAGAGGACAGTCAAGCACTTCCGTTTCTAGGATCATTCTTGTAGCACAGATGGTTGGTGCAAAATTTGTGAAAAGCTTTAGATCACACTGGATTTTGTCTATTTGTGCAGCATATCCTCAAACAATGGTAGAACACTTTTCATATGAATTTCATCTTTAATAGCGTTTATAGCCAAAAATCCTCTTCAGTTATTTACTGTACTAAGCTCAGCATTCTGACCTAGCTCCGTCACAAACAACCCTGTGTTTAGCAATCAATGATGCGATTTTCTAAGTGTATACTTAGGAAGGCAATAGCATTGCATAGTTTTACAGGAAAAATCAGTGCTAACAAGAGAACTGAACTGAGAAGATGTTAGAGGCAACTAATGCTTGAAATGGTTTTGCTTACTTTATTGGTCTTGGAATTCATTCCAAAACTCAAAACCAGATTGAACTACTTGAAATTCTTCAATATATGAGACTTCTGTGGGCATGTAAAAATACGTATTTGAGAACTTCAGGAACAGAGACTCTATCATCGACCACTTTTGTAATAGAGAAATGAGAAAGAAAAAAAATAATGGGTGAGGTTGCGTTTTCCAGACTTTTTGTGAGTGAACCACCTGCTTAGAGAAAAGCATCTCAGCAATGGTCACTGAGTAATGAGCTACCGAGGAAACCCAGCTTCTTCTGATAACTGATTGTTTTTCTAGGCTAAGATATATTTTGACAAAAAAACCCTCCTGAGATTAAAAAAAAAAAAAAAGTTTGCACTTTTCAGTAGATAAAGCCAAACCTGAAAGAGTCAACATAACAGGAAAGTTAATTGCTAACTGATACTTATTTGTTTCCTGCTTCATCATGTGGCCATTTTTGAATCTGTTCTGTCAAGATCTTAGCATAAACAAGGGAAGATGGTGGGGAGGCTCACGACATTCCCCACTGAGGGACCTGTCTAATAAAAAGTTATAAAAAGGTTATAAAAAGGTTTAAGAATGTCTTGGGTCTAAACCATGGGTTGTTTGTGAAGATGCAACTCACTGAAACGACAGCTGCGAGGCAGGCTAAAGACAATGCACGAGGCTTTTTTTATTATACCAGAAAGTCGAGTAGAAAAGAAGCAGATCTGCCTCTTCATTTAAATTGCGAGGTGGGATTAAACCCGATGCAGGAGAGTGAGAAGAGAACTGCTTTTCTTCTCCCACTGTAAAAAGTCGGGCGACCTGACCATCGCGCCCACTACCGCAGGCAGGGTTGCCTGCTCCGCCGGCTGCCCGCAGGAGCGGTGCAGAGCCCTGAGGCGCAGGGTGGCACGGAGCGGTGCGGGGCGGTGCGGAGCAGGATGGAGCGGTGCGGAGCGGTGCGGGGAGGAGAGGGGAGGAGTGGTGCGGTGTGAACCGGTGGCGGTGGCAAAGGCTGGCCCCTGCACTGCCTGGGCGTTGTGCGGGAGCCTGGCTGCCGCGATTGAGAGACGGGACGCAGCTTGATGCAAGCTAAATGTCGAGTTTATTAGGACTATCCACAAATATTTATACAGATCAAAAGGCAACGTGTTTCAAATCGATTGGTGCCTTCGACACATATTACAAACTGATTGCTTCATACTCATCTCCTGTGTTAATGGCTAATTGGTTGCCACTAATACAATCTTCTAAACATTTGCTTTCCTTAGCTGCAACAGTCCTCCCTGTGTAGAACAATAGTTTCTCAGTCATGAGACAGCTGCCTAATCTTTATCCACACACAGAGTCAGTACTCCCTATTCCTCTAGGGTACAGTTCTTATCTTAATCTACCCAAGGCCTGTGGCCGACAAGGTCCAGCATGTTTCCTTCCATCAGCTGAATGGCACTAGGACTTTTTCTGAGGCCAGTCAAATCCTGCCCCACACCTGGCCACTGGACATGCTGAGGCAAGTGAGGCAGGCAGGAGCAAGCAGCTTTCCCAGCTGTTCTGCTTGGAGGTTGAGCGTCTTCAGTGTGACCTTGGCTTATGGCACAAATTCCCAATTTGTCTTTATTGTAGTTTTAGTTGTGTCTATTTGAAACCAAAATGATGTCCTTCCTGAAAGTAGGAGAGTTGGTGTAGTTTTTTTTAATAAACATTTCTTTTTTAGTGTTTATGATTTCATAGAATCATAGAATTGTTTTGGTTGGAAGAGACCCTGAAGATCATCGACTCCAACCGTTAACCCAACACTGCCAAGTTACCACTAAACCATGTCCTGAAGCACCACGTCTACCCATCTTTTAAATACCGTCAGGGATGGTGACTCAACCACTTCCCTGGGCAGCCTGTTCCAATGCTTGATAACCCTTTCAGTGAAGAAATTTTTCCTAATATCCATCCTAAACCTCCCCTGGAGCAACTTGAGGCCATTTGCTCTCGTCCTGTCACCTGTTACTTGGGAGAAGAGACCTTTCTGAAGTCCTTCAAAGGTGCTATTTCAATGTAGTCAATCTAAATTTAAAGCAGTGCTTCTCTGGTGAGACAAAACGCATATTAAAACATTATAGCTTTCTTAAACTTTTTTTTTCTTTTAGAAGTAGACAAGGGGTTTTCTCCTCTGCCCTCAGACGTTCATTATTTCTGTTTGGTTGGTTTTTCTTTACGAAAGGAGGGGAAGGAGCAACCTGCTGAGCATATGTTGTAAAACCTCTGCCAGATGCATGAAATAGTCAAGACTGAGAATAGGGGCAAAAGAAGAAATCCTTTTAACTGTTGGAACTGCTAAAACTGTCCTTAAAGTGACTTCTCACAGTGTGTGACTACAGGCCTCTGCTTGAACGTCTTAACCCCTAGATAGTGCTGGTTGTAAGGCAGTTTGAAAGGTAACTAGGAAAGGTGGCAAAGTTTCTCCCTCGTTTCATGGCCTGGAATATGTGTTGGGCTGGGTGATATGAGAAAATTCACTCTTTAGGTTTTGGTCTTTCATTTTCCTTAATATTTTTCTTGCAATTATGCTTGTTCTTTTTGCACTGTAGCTCTATTGCCAGCACCAATCAAAGGTAAAAATTACTCGTTTTATATGATGACTGTTTCTTGTAAACTGTAGTGGTAGTCTTAGGGAACAGGACCCAGAAGCCAGTCCTTGGGGTACAGCCAGCTGTTAGGCAGCTGCATCAGGGTCTTGCTCTGGCAGTGCTGCCTGCACAGGAGTCAGGCTTCAGGAGAGACAGGCTGCATGGTGCAGCCCAGTCCCAGCCTACGACTCCGGTCTCTGGTCTACAGAGCTCACTGAGGCCAACACAAACCCTCCCTGAAAAGGGCTTGAATTCTGGAGTTCACCTAGGGATCAGTTACTGCCTTTTACAGAAGGGGAAATAAAGTGCCCTCCCCTGCCCCCAGCTTGTTTCTTGGGAAGATGAGTTGTGTGCACCGCTTGGCACACCAAAATCAGGGCTGCGGATTACAAGCAGGTCAGGGGTCAAAGCTCCAAGGAAGATGAGCTCACATCTCTTGTTAATTGTATTTCCCACTGCTTGGCTTTTGGTGATTTCCCACTTGGAGCATGAGTCTCTTGCCTTATCTCTAATTCTCCTTGTGCATTGTATGCTCCCTGTGTCTAGCTCTTGATTTTCTGTTCTGCTCTTTGACCAAGATTAAAAAAAATAAGACGTTATTTAGACATTGCCATTTAGACATGCCTAATTTAAGACAGCTAGTTCCTTCACTGAGTTATTTTTTAAGTCCTTTTATGGATTCAGGCCCAGACATTTTAAGGTTGGGGCTTCTGATGTTTGATGTTAGAATACTCTGTGTCACTCTGTAGATTTAGTAGCAGTAAATTACCTTGAGAGGTTTATGGGAGAGCAAGAAATTGAGTCTGTATCCAAGGCTAGGACTCCAATCAAGGACTCTTTCCTGTGGCATATGTTTTTCTAAGTTGTTCTGCTTGTTTGACTGATGGGTGTCAGCACATTGCTTTGCAATTAAGCATGATTCTTACTCTCGTGTTTCTGAAATTAGGATTGGATATCTATACAGCCAAGTTGGTTCCATCAGTAGCCTGACTATTAGGATAAACCAAAAATCAATAGCACTATGTGACAGTATTTATGTAGGAGATCACCCAGTTTATTTTCGTGCTTGTAACGATCAACCAGTGCCCTGCCAAAGTCATTTTCAGCTCTGTCGGGGTGCAGGTTTTTTTAAAGCTAATCAAATCTGAGGGTCTAATCCCCACCTGACCCCCCAGAGACCTGCAGCTTCAGCCCCCTTTGCACTTGTGCAGCATGCAGATGAGTCACATTGATTTCTCTTGTGGAGAATAAACTAATAAAAGTTAGTTATGGGATCCAGGGTTTCACTGGATCATCAAGCTTATCCCATTTGCTCTATAGCCACATGTTCATGAGATCTGGCAGGCGGCAGAATGGAAATGTGCTTTTGGCAGCAGCATGGGATGAGACTTGGGTAGGTGTAACATATTACATCTTCTGCTAGAGGAGGCAGTGATTTAATGGTTGTGTTAAGGTAATATTGAGTAATTTTGTTACCTTTAAGGTAATATCGAGTAAAATTAGGTAATATTTTTAGGGTACCATTTAGAGATCCCACTCATAGACTGGTATCCCACCAGGCTAAGCATATTACAAACACATAAGAAACAGATAATCCATGCAGCAGAGCAGTGTTATGATCCTAAGTATAGGTATAATGCATTCTAGAGAAGTTTGAGAGGAAACAAGCAAGAAGATTCACCAGCAGTGAGTATAAATGTCTTTCATTCACTATCAAAAACTGCATGAGCCATCTGTTAAGGTTAGACCACTGAAAGAAAATAGAATAGCCCCTGAATAAGTAGTTAAAGTTTTAGCCTGACTTAACTAAGATTTTATAAACCTTAGATGATTTCTGTAATTATTTTGGACTGCCTTTGGTTTTGTGGCGTTATTTTTCCACATATTCTTGGCATTTTGTCATTGAGTATTATTTGTGACGAGTGGCGTCTGGTAGACTCTCCTGACTAACCCAGTTCCTTGCAGATTTGGCTGCTGTAATATACTGCCTTGTTTTGGAAGGAGAAAATATTAAGTCATTACAGAAAGATCCTAAATCATTTTGAACTCACAGACATTCTTTCTTTTTATGACAGCTGTTGAAGGATGACCATTTACTTCTAACTAAATAAGAAAATACAATGCATTGGTTTAGCCATGTAAACTTAGGGCAACTTTTATAGACTAGTGGCATCTTTATTAGCTAATGATTGGCTTTGGGCGATGCACAGAACAGTGAATATTATAAAACCCTTATTGCTAAACTGATCTTTAACATGTTGCAGTACATCAAGTACTGTATATTTAGGGAGGAATGTAATATGCGGAACTTTCTGAAACCTTAATGGTTATGACTGGAAAAACTTGTTAAAGTGGATTTTACAACACTTACTTGTCTACAGATCCAACATTTCTAATAGAAGAATTCAAATGTTTTAAAGTAAAAGTATGAATGAATACAAGTCAGGACAAAGTGACATATGCTGAAAAGATCACTGACTCACAGAATGGATGAGGTTGGATGGGACCCCAAGAGATTGTCTAGTCCATTGCCCCTACCCAAAGCAGAGTCACCTAGACCACGTTGTCCAGGAACATAACGAGTTTTTAATATTTCCACAACCTACCTGTGCCACCTGTTCCTGTGTTTGACCACCCTCACAGTAAAAAAGTTTTCTAATGGTTAAACAGAATTCCCCACATTTCACTTCGTGCCCACTGCCTTTTGTCCTGTCACTGGGCACCACCAACAAGAGCCTTGCTCCATCTTCTTTACTCCCCCATCAGGTATTTACACACATTGATAAGGTCCCCCTGAGCCTTCTCTTCTCCAGAGTGAGCAGCCCCAGCTCTCTCAGCCTCTCCTCATATGACAGATGCTCCAATCCCTTCATCATCTTCATGGGCACTTGCTGGATTGGCTCCAGTACGTCCGTGTTTCTCTTGTACTGAGGAGTCCAGACCTGGACCCAGCTCCCCAGGGTTGTCTCACCAGTGCTGACTAGAGGGGAAGGATCACCTCCCTCGACCTGCTGGTACCACTCTGCCCTGTGCAGCCCAGGAGACTGTTGGCCTTCTTTGCCATGAGGGAGCATTGCTGGCTCATGGTCGACTTGGTGTTCACCAGAACCCTTAGATCCTCCTCTGCCAAGTTGCTTTCCAGCCAGTCAGCCCCTAGTCTGCACTGGTGCATGGGCCAGGTAATAGGTCTGGTAAAATAAACATGTATCCACAGATTAAATGTAGCTACATATGCTATTTGTATTTACTTCTAATAATAGCTTATGCAATAAGAAAATGGTCAGCAAAATTTCTGTAGGAAAAAGGATAAATTTGGAAAGACCTCTTGAACTGAAATTTATGGTTCCTGCAGATAACCATATATAGGACAGAAATAGCAGCACAGAGGACTCAGAGGGTTTTTTTCTTGTATAGTAAGAGGTACTGCGTTGGCTTTTTTTTCTGTGAATAGGACAACAGTTCCCATAAACAGGTTCCAGCTACATGAACCTAAAATAAATTTTCATCTTCCCCTCTCCTCTCAGTTCTGTCCCTTACAAAATATGATTATTTTCCATGCATATATATATATATACATATATACACATGATTAAGCTTCAGTTTTATTTTTAAGGCAGTTTTTATTTCAGTACTTGTGCCAAAATGCATATTTCATAAACTAAAGTCATGGAAGCCGCAGTAGTTAATAGCATAGGGAACAGTAAGATTCTTTTTAACTCTTTTATTTATCATACTGTGCATGTGTAGGTCCCTTTCCCTCATCCCTCCATGTCCCTTCCTGGAAAGAAGGGTCAGTAAAGTTTAAGAGACAGGTCAGGCCCAGTTTTTAGAAGGGACTTAAGGAGTTTTTTTCTTCTTTCCAAGCATGGGACTCTCAGCAGCTGACCCTCCAGCGTTCCACAGCAAGCCTTTGGCAATGTCTAAATTACAGCTGGGCCGGCTCTCCCATTCTAAGACTTCTTTTAATTTCCTTTCCTTTACGTTCAAAAGTCTCAAGACTCAATTCCAGGTCCTCAGATGTGTTTTTTCTGGGAGTGCAGAGTTATTTTTAAGACCAGAGATTTGGCATTTTGCAAATCGCCATGTGGACATACGAGAAGCATCAAAAACCATGAGAGGAGCGTACTTCTTGTTCAGATAAAAGTAATGGGGAACAACTGACTACTGCCTTTGGTTTCTAGTTTGCAGTTTAGAGTACCTGTAAGTAGTAATCCTTTGCCTGCCCTCTCCAAACCAAGGATAGCAGCTGGGTACAAGCACAGAGTGAAAATACAAGTAGCGCAATTTCATGCCATGTTCTGCAATCTGCAACTTGTAGGCTATTATTTTTATTGAAGTCTTGTTTATTACATTTTTTTAATGCCTTTGTCATGTTAGAAATTCACTGAGAAGATGAAGATGTGAGTAGATGAGGGAAAAGATTATTAATATTAGAATATAGCCTGCTTTTGGATGGGCTTACTGCTCAATAAGATATGAGGTTGGACAGAGGCTTGTGGTTCTTGATCAGAGCTTAAGCTCAGTCTTAAAAAATAAAACAAGCTAAAATACCTCTGTAAACAAATAGCCACTAGGGAAGAGGTCTATCTTTGCTTCTTTATTTTGTATCCTATTTTATATATATAAAATGCTTAAATATTAATGGGAGCCGAGAATAATGTATTTTCTAGATATCCTGTTCACTAGACGTGTCTCATTCTTTCCCTGCTCAAATGTTATGGAAGAGCTTCAGTAGTCAAAGTTGCAGAGCTCAGGAACGTGTTCTCTGTGCTAGAAGTACTTGGTCTTTTTGACTGCCAGTTGAGATGGCTGAAGGAGTAGTTGTTCTAATTTTCACCTACAACTTGTGTTTCCATCTACTTCATTTACACTTTCAGTGTGGCTAGGCACAGCCGGAGTGCTAGATAATCGCTTCTAGGCTCCCTTTCCCACAAAAGGTGGGACTATGTGATCTTTTGAGGTCACTTCCAAGCTGAGCTGTACTATGATTCTGTGATTCTGTGATTTTTGTCTGGGCCAAGTTGAAAGACTAAAATAATAAGTCTGTGATGTATATTTATGTCTTGAAGTTATGGAACAAAACATTTGAACTTACATTTCTGTTTCTCTTTTATTTTGTGTTGTAAAATTTGATCACATTTTTCAAGTTCGCTTGCATACAGCCAAATGAGATTCTTTCATGCAAAGAGTGTAGTATTTTTTCAGGCAGCCTTCAGTAATGGAGGAGATTAGTTGTTTAAGCTTGCAATAGAAACAACATGAACTTGGTTCCTGGTCAGGATTTCTCACAGCTAGAATCTGGATACTTTTGCAACTATTTGGTGCAAAAGTGCTTGAAGTGTCACTGGAGCAAAGTCCAGCAAAAGCATTAACCTAAGATACTGTGAAAGTCTGTAACAAAATCTGTGAAGGCATCTGTTATGTGAGTCTATTGTTCTAATTCATTTTCCTGGGTACCAGATTACACAAACATGTTTAAATAAATGAGTATTTTTTACCTTAGTGGTGTTCTGGTAGGTCAATAGATGTCCTTTGAATATATAAGTTTCATTGGAAGGGAAGATTTTTAAATTAAGTTAGAATACACTAATATGCTAGTGGTATGCACTGAGGAACTTTCTTGTGGAAATCAAGGGAGTAATATTATCATTCTTTGGTGATACAGACTATTACCCATGTTAGCTGGTTTATGTAAATCCTCCCTAAGACTATCCTAATAAAATGCCACTGCCAGTAGATTTCTTCTAAAATAGATGCTCTATGCAGTGCTTAACTAGATAGGAAGTGGACATCCTGATGAAACAACAGAGCTTTAATTCCCTCTGAGCTCTTACAAGTCTCACAGGGTTATTATTTGCGTAACTGCATGTAAGAATCTAAGGTAGGTGAGAGGGAGAGGAGGAGAGAAAGATATTCCTTCTCTCTGATACAGACTGAACTTATACGGCCATAAGGACAAAGTGCTTAAATGTGTTTCACTGCAAGTAAGATAAAGGCCACTGGATAAAATTAGCTACTTCCTGACTTTCCTGCCATTGGTTTCTATCACCTGGCAGCAGTGGACTAGTGTATCCATGACACAGTCCACGCAGATGGGACCATGTTCTCTGATTTTTAGTTAAGCACTAAGGAAATAAGTAATTATCATTAGGAAATCTGTGTCTGGGAAAGCCTGAAAGTAAAACATCCTGAATATGCAAAACATGGTGGTGAGTATTCTCCTGAAACAGGCACAGCTTTGTTCCCCATGGATGGTTGCCATTTCAGTAACTCTTCAGGTTTGCAATTGACTGTGTCTGGGTCTTCAGACTGATATAAAAAGTTGTGGTAGGCTGTTGTGGGTGAGGATTCTCAGCTTTTATCCCCCATTCTGCCAGTTTGTTTTGGTAGCAAGACAAAGGTCTAAACCAAGCATGAATTACTGTGGAATAACTCAGAAATACGGCTCATCAGAGCACGCACTAGCTCTGAGCTTCCGAAATATCAAGAACAAATACCAAAAATTAAACAGAACTGAAAGCTATCGATAATCTAGGCTAAGAAGTCTGCTGAATTCTGGACAAAGCTCGATGGGAATGAGGGCTGACTGCCATTGTGATCAACAGAGGTCTGACAAAAAGCTATCTGCTTTGTCTCCTGATAGTTAGAATTGTAATAATTGAAATTAGTGCTTGCTATGAAGTAGGTAATCCTGCAAATGTATTGAGGTTTATACATTATTTTTAATCTCAAGATACAGGCTGATATTTTCTACCTATGTTCTTACATAAGAGAGGTAAAAAAAAAAATCACATCTTGAATTAAAATAAACATTTTCTTTCAAATGCTTGGATGCATTACTAGTCTAAAAATTAACTGGTTTAGTTCTAGAAAATGAGGTTTTCTTGTACTCCTTCATGGCACTGTTAGCAGAAAGTCTACTTAGAAACAGTGCCATCCTGAATAATTCATAGCTAAGCCTGTACTTAATGAACCATAGCTACTGGGAAACAAGTTACTTGGTCAAGTATCCAGCATACATGCTGTACATGTTTGAATATTTAGACATCAGCCAAAGCTAGAGATAAATCTCAGGGACAAAATAATCTGTAGCATTTCTGTTATAGTATGGAGTGCAAACTAAGAAAGAAAATCCAGAAGGAATCGTGCTGCAGAATTCTCATAGCTGGACTTTGCTCTTAGAAAAATAAATACATCTTCAAATAACCATTGTTTTCTATGAGGAGTTACTTTGCCTTTTCTTTAATCTTATTTCCTAAAATGTCTGACATTGTTTCCCAAACAGGCACAATGGATATATCTTTATTTACAAATATAGGTAACGGTGGAGATTTTGAAAACTGCTGTCGGAGATTTTGAAAACTGCTTTCAGAGATTTAGAAGTCTACATGGCCTTGATCTGAGCTCCTTTATGCCTTCTTTATGCATCTGCAAAATTTTTCCTTGACCTCTTTGAGAAACACAACACGCAACTTTCCTACATTGTGTTCAAGAGTGACTTCCTTCTTTTATTTCCCTTTCTTGGCTCTTATTCATACCATGAGCTGGTGATATAAAATTGAGCTTCTCCTCATTTACACCAGATACGTTGCCTTCAGTAATTTGAGAGGTTGCAATTGGATATATTGTTTCTCCTTTTGCTTTCAATTAAGAAATTTGAAAATACATAGTTTGCTTAATTTTATTATTATGCAGTAAAAAGGAAAATACATTGAAATACAAGATTCAGTTCTAGTATGACGGCTTCTTCAATGTGCAAGAAAATGATATGTGTGGCCTGTTTGCTGAAGTACGTAGTGCTACTTCCAGAAGCTACAGTGTGCTCTTTAGACTTAGAGAGTATTTTAAGTGCATCCCTCTTTACGAAAGTTTAACCACAGAGCACAATGTTTCTGGATAGTACAGTTGAAACATTATGCAACAGAAAAAAAAAAAATCTTCATTGGCTGACTGTTCAGGTGTCTGTCAGGCAGGGTATCGCAGCCGAACAACTGCATGTCTGAACAACTTATAGAATTAACATGGGTTTATTCTTTTAATTTCAGAACCATGTCTTACGTCATTTGCAAAGTGCATAATATTTAGTGTTAATGTTGAGACCATAAGCCAAAATTAAAGAGTGTGTAGAATTCATATGCATAGTCATGCCTGAGCTTTCTAAGAAGGTTTGATAAAACAGCACAATTATATGTGTAATTTATGCTAATAGTTTGACCCAGGAGTTACCTCATGCTTCTCTGAATATTAACAAGTGTCCTATCACAAATGCATCTGTGATACTAACACTCTGAAGCTAGTAAAAAAACTATTTTTGCAGCAACAAATGGAACACTCTAATCAATAGGCTTTTTCCTTCAGACCTTCCCTCTCCCAGCCAGTATCTTTAAAATATTAGGAAGCATGTGTATGAAATAGGTTACAGTTTCCTCCTGAGAAAATGTAATTGAATCCAATAAAGGTGATCTAAGGCCAATTGAATGATCAAGGGAAAAGGTCTTGATGAATAATTAGGCATATTTTACTGTATCACAAAGTAATTAAGTTCCTTCACTGCAGCATGAAGAAAGCTGCTTCTTGTTAGAAGTATTGGAGAGAAACCTTATTCAGCATGCAATCCAAAAAGTTTTGCTGTCCAGCTGCAGGAAGCCACACGTCTTAACCATGTGGGTACTGAAACTGTTCTGTCTGAGGTGTGAAGGCCAGATGTTCTTTCTAAGAATGTCAAAAAGAAACATACCTATTCACATCTTTCATAAAATAGGTCTTTATTTGTTTAGAACCGGTCTACAGCATAAATAATTCTAGTATTAGAAGCATGAGAGTTTCTGAAGATTGAAGAACACATTTGATGTTTGAGGCTATCAGTACAGGGTCATGAGGTCTTGCTTTTCAAGAGAGCAGCCACTGAGAGGTGGGAAGGATCCCATGGTATACAGACGTGGAAAGACTATTCTTTGCAGTCTGCTTGCTTGTTATGGATTTTTCCAGGTTTGAAAAACCATGTGGATTTCACTGAGAAGAGTGCCTAGAGCTGAACAACCTCTGATAAAAATACCATTTTCTCACCTTCAGCTGAATTAGTTGTGTATGTTTTGCATAATAATACTCTAATCGGCCTTAACCCGGTTCTTTTTCCATCTTAAAGATGGTTTCAGTATTGGCAAGATATGATTATGCAAGACAGTACTTAACCAGTTATGGAATACATGTTAATAATGTCCTGAATCTTTACTGAAGGTAATGGTTTTCAGTGCTGGTCTTTACCCTAGTCACCATTTGAGAGCAATTTCAAAACCCGTACAGCAGGAAGACTGGTAAGAGACAGCCATGGCTTGTTACCGTTGTCTCTTCTAGTCTTAGGTTTTATGGTTGCAGAGAACAAAACATTTTCTGTAAGTTTCTTGACCTTCCATAAGATCTCTCTGGGGATACATTATTCTGACCAAGGTTGGTTTTTCTGACTTCCCGCAGGATGCGTCAAGATAACCTGTGAGTCCCATGGAGGGGTTGTTTTAATGGATCGGGGTAAATGATCCCATAAAGGTTCTGCATTATTCCAGGATATAGCACGTTATTTCCATGAATTTTAATTCTTTCTATTACTAATGACATTGAAAAGTAAAATAAACATATCCCCTAACAGGAATTGTTTCCTGACACATGTAATAAAAAACTGGTTTTTTAAACACTGTTGACTTTGTATTCCACTTTCAGTCAGTCCCAGAAAGGAAAGGGCCCCGACTTTGCTTTCACTTGTGTTAATGCAAATATTTTAATCAACATAGCCTATCTACAAGCATACAAATACTTCTTATACTTAGCACATGTATGCATGTGATGTTGAATGTATGTAGTGAAATACCTATTGTATCTATTTATAAGATCTAGTGATTTATATGGTAGATGTACTGCCACTCTGAGAACAAAAACTAAAAATATTTTGTCACTGCAATTACTTTTCCTTCTTTGCTGCAGAGAAGGGAATATTGGTTAGCATTATCATTCTCTCCTGTTTTATAATGGATTTGCTTTTAACTTGTTTTTCTGAAACCTTATATTCAAGGGACGATGACTAGAGAGTAGCACATTGTGAAACCAGAGAAATTAATAGTATGGTTAAAAGTTCAATCTCTTCTACAACCTCTGGACATTTTTTTCCCTGAGTCAGACTCAGCTGACAGTGAATAATGTTTTTCTAAATGATTTCTTGCATTACTGATGGAACAAATTATGCCTTGATTGCATGACTGTTGGGAAGTGGCATGATCGTGTCTAAATACCAAAATAAAGGAAAAACCAGGGGGCAGTGGAAAGGTATGGGAAGGACTGTCTTTCAGATTCCAGTACTACATGGTTGGTTGAAGAATAACTTTTCAGTGTTAATACTTCAAATAATGCCCCTGCTAACTTGTATGTTTTTGTAACTTGGAATCTTATGAGACATTGAAAATATATATGATATTTGGGGGAAATAATGTTTTTATATCTTGAACCAGTCTATATTGGAAGTGATGGAAAATAATTGCAAAATAATTGTAAACCTCTCCCATACCCTAAATCTTTGGTCAGAGTTTCCTGAACGTTTAATGTCAGCTCTACTCCTGAAAGAAAAGTCCAGTGCATGGTCCACCCCCCCATCCCCTTGTTCCTGTGTCTGTGCCAGCCAGAGCCTTGCATTGGCACAAACCTTTAAGCAGTAAACAGTGCTGGAGAGATTTTCCAGGTTGAAACCAACCTGGTGGGACTGTTTCTTTCAGTGGCAAGTCTGGGTTCTCTACTACAACTACTTTACTAAGCTAAAATAGTCAAGAAAAAATACGCAAGAATGCTTTTGATATGCAGGTCCGACGATAAGTCCTGGTTTGTTGAAGCCTTTTTACAAAGATCCTGACTGGAATTTGTCTTCACTGATTTGCTACATGATCAATGTGAAAATGAAGTCTTTCCCCAGCCCCTGTGAAAACATCGGGAACAGGATGGCAGATACAGCAAACAGCTCATGCAGTCTACTTTTCTTTCTCTCAGCAGGTTGCCAGCATTGAGGACTGTTGGGGAGAAAGTTTCTCTAGGTAGTAATAAATACGGTAATAAAGCTCCTGATGGCTGCCCTCTCTGACACAGAAATGTTGCTCTTTGCTCTGTTTTGGTGACACAGAAATAGAAGGGAAGAAAGTGAAGGGTCCCAGTAATCCGTTTCCTGAAAAGGTCAAGCTGATAAATACCCATATCATGCATACTTAATAAATACCCATATCATGCATACTTACTTTCCCCTTGTACTTGTCCACAAAAGTGAAGCCTATGATGCCTCTTTCTTCCTTTTTTTGTTCCCTTTACTGAAGAAGAGCAGGCCTGTGGAGGGGTGGCAGTTTTTATCAGCAGTATAAACCCTGCATCAATTTCTTGTATGACTTTACCTGACTATCCATTTTTTATTTCTTGGGGACTGTAGCTGTGTATCTAACTTTTGCCTACATAGGAGGGAAGCAGGGGTTTTCCATAACTGTCCACCTGGTTTTCTCCTTGCTTGACAAACTTTGGAGAAATAGTCAAACATTTTTCTATTCTGAGAGTGCTCCAGTTCTGTCATTGATTATGGATTCATTTGTGTATGTAATAATGTTTAACCTTCTCCCAGATGCCAGCAATAAAGGGAACCAGGTTCAGGCTCGCTAGAGCTCTTCTAAACATAAATCCAGGTGGTAGAAGAGCTTTGCCGAAGCTGCCTGTGCTCACTTTTGGTATTGGGAAACTAAAACATCACCTCTTTGAATGTATTCTTGGTCTCACTTTCATTCACACGTAATTACGTATTCATGCTTAGAAACAGGAAAAAGGAGAAACTTTTTATTTGGGAGGGGAAGGTAAGAGAAAGTGGAATATGAGGAAATATGTCAACCAAATATATAATGACAAAAACAAAATTTCACCTGCCTTCAGGAATCTAGCTTTCTTCATAGATACAACAACTAAATTCTTTGATGTCATTGAATTATACAATAAAAGAAACCTCTTTGGCAGGTTTTTGGCAGGTCCCTGGCAGTTAAAGGCAATATCCCAGTCTTTCTTCCCCACTCTTTGTGCTCTTGCACCACCAACCACCACTGAATGGTACAACAGGCATTTATGAATTTTTGCAGCGTTCCTAATCTGGCTCTCATAGGCTTATTCCACAAACGGTATTAAAATAACTAGATAGAAACAAGGGGAATTTTTTATTTGTCCCCTGGTCAAAGTCTCTACTCAGTGCCCTTTGATGCAAGGGGCAGGTCCCTCACGAGCTTGAATCGTAGGCTGGTTTGGCAGTCTGGCTTGCTCTGCAGGATCCCTCCCACTGGCTGCTTGTTTTGTGCAGTAAATGCTCTTACGCGATGCTGTTCAGCTTGAACTTGGTCAGTGACGGAGTAGACTCCTGTCATCCTTTTTTTTTCCCTTCAATTACTGAAAAACACAGAATAAACTGTCTCAGATCAAGGTGACCCACTTGCCTATTCATAAGGGTTGTTAGAGCAGCACTCTGATACTGCACATACAGTCAGAGCTTGAATTCTTAGTAATACTACAAAAGGTCATGTGTGGATCTCTGCGTAGCCTTAGTCACATCAAAATTAATGCCAGTGAGACAGGGTAAGCTGGTTTCTTTCTTCTAGAGAAGGAGTGTCATTCTGTCCCCTTAAATTTTGTAGCACCGGACCTCACGTAGATCAGAAATCGTCCCTATTCTGATCTACAAACAGGATCACAAATCCAGGCTTGTCTCTGAGGCTATTTAGGATTTTTGAAGGTTCCTGAAAAATGCCCCTGAGATTAAAGGGAAAAGGTTTTCCACTAACGTTTTTCTTCCTGCTTCAAGGAGTTGTGGTGAGTGTGCTGTGAAAGAAAATAATTTGTCCTGAGCATGTTGTGAAAGAAAATTATGCAGAAAATAGTCTGTAAACTACAGTGTGTGTTCAGTCTATAAATAAGACTTTTCCTGGGAGAAAGAGGAAAACAAGTCTCATGTTTCCATGAGACAAAGAGGGAAAGAAGCACAGAGTCTTGTTTGCTAAACGCAAAAAAATTGGGTGGAAAACCTTCCCTGAATGAGCTGGGGGTCAGATCTTTGTGTAGATTTGAGGACCACTTCCTGACCTGCTGCTGCTTCTGTAATTTCACATAATTAACTGCAGTATAAATAGCTTCTCCTCCTGGATGAAGTCTCATTTCTTGCACAGTTCCTTTTTCTTAACAGTTTAATCAAACTAATTGTGACAAGCAGTGTATTTGTATAAATATTTAAATGTGGAGCATGAGGATTGAATTATTTATTCTGCAAATGTAAGCTTAATGTTAACTATCTTTGGAAACCATCTCATTCTCATATGGTTGTGCAGTTTGGTCATGCATGCTGTCTGCTGGATTCAATGTTCAATGTTGCAAATGGCTCAAATAAATTATATTATTTGCATAAGCGCTAAACAAGATGCCAGAAGAAACAAAACACAGGAGATTATCTTGGTTTAGCACATGGAAAAACTAGTTATCTTTCTAAATTCAACTGTCAAGAGACTGCAGTTTTCTGAAAATGGGTTAACAAAGATACAGATGATGTCATTCGTTGTCCAGTCTTGTCTCATGCACGAAGAGGCATATGTTCTGAGCTGGAAAGAAAAATATTGTCTTGATGCCAGATGCCAAGCTGCACAGGGAGATGCTGAATCTGAAACTCAGAACCAGACATTTCTCTCGTGTGTTATTGTAACTTGCAGTGTGTCATGGTTTGGGCCGGACTGGCCACTGAGGCGAGGGAGAAGATGCACAACTGTATCTAATGGTGCCTCCCACTGCATAGATGAGTTACTGCTGTCTAGGGAAAAAAACACTGCTGACCATGAGAAAGATACCACGCTGAAAACCGTACTGCATCCCCATAAGTGGGTGACTGGTAGAGTCTCTTGCTTGACTGCACGTGTTCAAGGGTGGCTTAACAGTGCATAAATGCTTCTTCCTTACGCTTTCCATACCAAGCCTCAGATCAGCTGGCCCCGGCTGCCGCTGTCCTGGCAGCGGAGGTTACGCTCCGGTTGCCGCTTCTCCCCTGGGCATCAGCCACCGAGCCGGGAGCTGTTTCTGCTGCCGAGCTTCAGAGGCAAGGCGAGGAGGAGAAGACCAGAGAGGAGATTTGACAGGGGGAATAGAGTTGGTGGCATCGATACAAATCAGTATTTGGTGTGTTTACTTTCCCGTTTGTTAGGCACTGTTTCCCAGCAGCAATAGGGTCTGTATCACCAGACCTTGTGCCTCCCTACCTTTACACTTCTAATTTAGTGGGATGGAGGTGGCAGGGAACTTCAAGAATATTAGTCAGTGAGCTGAAAGGGATTAACAACAGTAAACTCCAAAATCAGCAAGAGAAATAGAGAAAATTATCCCCCCCCACCCCAATCTATTCATCCTTTAAAAATGCGTGAAAGCATTTTCCGAGGGGAGGATTCAGTTGTTCACCTCCCACTGACGGCCCCCGGTGCCGATATCACCTACAGCACATTTGAAGAACTCTTTTATTTTCTGACTTCTTAGACATGCAACAGAGCTGCAGCAGAATAATTCTCTTCTGCTTTTGAAAATAACTTATTATGAAGATTTTCTTGTTTAAATAATTCAGTATGTCAGCACTACTTCAGATAGGCTTGCTGGTTGATGTTAACGTTGGGAGCCTTCAGTGGGAGGTGAATTATAATCCCAAGGAATATTGCTACAAAAAACAGAGGGTAGGCACCAACACCTTCTGGGCGTCTTTTTTTCTTCTCTTTTTTATTTTTTCCCTGAACAGAATTTGCACAGATTCTCAGCTATCCTGCTCGGAGACCTAGAGAAGCCAGTTTGCCTGAGCACAGCTTGTTGTGGGATTGCAGTTTTATTCACAAGCAGCCAAGATTTGCTACATTCTTGCTGTTTAAACCCCAGAAATTTGTGCTAGCACTTGTACTCAGATCAAGTATTCAAGATAGGAATGATTTTTAATTAGCTCTTACTCTTCAATATTTCACTTGCCTCTGGTGAAAAACATCCCATTTTATCAAAATCAAGCATGTCTCCAAATGTTACTTTTGACAGGGTTTTCTAGGACTTAATTTCTGTTTTAAAATGAGACCAATCTGTTTTGGAATAAGTGGTATTTCAAAGCTTAGGTTATTTCTTTGAACTGTGAGAGACCTGGGTGCACGTGTCTGTGTTGGGTCTGCGCTGGTGTAGTGCCTTTCTGGCTCACATGCTTTTGGTGGAGAGGTGGTTGTTGTTCCTCTTTTATGAAATGTCAAAACTCTCTAAGAGGTTGAAGAAGGAAAGCAACTTTCAAAACGCTTTTGTGAATTTTGTTTTTTCATCCAGCTCTGCCTGTGTCCTTCAGATGATTTCATTCTCTGAAAAGAAGCGGTGTGAGTATTTCTAGAGATGCTTCTGGGCTCGATGACATCAGTTTTACTAAGTTTAGCAGAACTGCAAAAGTCTAAATTAACAAACCACTTCACTGTGCTCTAGTGCTAGAGCTAAATCAGTGAATACTGTTTTCAGTGAAGCATTGCTGCTTTTCTTTGCCCAAGGTTTCTTTCGCTGATGGGGTCTCAGCAGGGGAAGGAGAGATATTTAGTGAACAGATCAGAGCACAGCTAAAATTTTACTGTGTCACAGTTTTGGAGGGCCTTTAGGCCTTTATTTCTTTCTGCCTTGGACGCTGATCAGCGCAGTGAATACAGTGTTATTGAATTTACTACAAAGATGATGCCAGTTTTAACTGTGCTTTTATCGCATGTGAAAAAATCCAACTCGGTCTTTGGCGATTGACCTCTATCAAAGGAAATACCAGTTTCAGTTGCCCGTGTTGTCAGAGGATGCTTTACAACACCCACAGCAGCGTTTCAGGGATGCCCAGAGCATGCGCATGTACCGAGTGCCCCGCGGGGAAGCCGACAGCAAGAAGGGGGTTGGTACCACCTGGGCCAAGCCTTCTGCAGCTGTGCTGGCTTTTCTTTGCTCATTAGGGCCAAAGACAAACTCCTCCTGACTTGGAGGGAGCAGAACGCCTCTAGGATACCTCCCTTATTTATTCCTGCTATTTGGCAGGTAGAAAACTGCCTCTTTGGTTTTTTTTTTCTTGAGCAATGAAACATCTCTGCTACTTGATTCTTATCTATCCGAAGAATATTTTCATTGGGAATGTGTAGAAATTAGAGATTTCTCTAGTATGATGGGACAAGGAAACCACTCACAAACTCCTCAACCCAAAGCTACGTAGTGAAATGGAAAGTATTCTGCTGAATCCTCTGCTATTTCAAATGACAGCAGAATTTTGCTGCGATATTTGCCTCTGATAAGATTATTTGTGGGGTCTCACTGAGGAACTGTATTTAAATATTCATTGTGCTTTACTACAGAGACTAAAATCAATTTGTTGAAGCTTCTATTAATGCTTTTTTATGGAAGGAAATTCTCTGTGCATTAAAATGGTAATGTAAATATGTGAAGTGCTGCAGTTTGGCCATAATGTTGCAGTGGTAGAACTTAGTTGAAGACCTCAGTTACTTTAAAAACTTCAAGTGCTGACTACAGTTATCTTCTGGTAAAAAAACCTGCATATGTTTCTGGTTAGCTTATGCCCAAAGTGTTTAGATACCTAATAAAGCAATCCTTCCAAAGTAAACCAGTATAACTCTTGTTTTAAAGGACAATAAACTGAAGCGTTAGATGTGGAGGTAAAAAAATAATTTTGAAGGCTTACAGAGGAAGGTTTTGCCTGCCCAACTAGCCTGTTTATGCAGCATCTTTCTCCTCCGGGCTCCAGCTTGCCTCGAGCCACTTACAGATTGTGGCTACCCAGAGCAGCAGTCTGTGGGTTTTCTCACTTCTTTTGCCTCACTTCTTGAAATCGGGGAACTGCTAACTTCAGCTGGGTCTGAATATGCATGAATGATGACTGGCACAGATTTTTCAATGGGAAGGAGGAGGTTAGAGAAATATGACACCAGCTTTGGAGGGCGTAGTGCTTGCGGGCTGTGCTGCTACCCTCACGTCTGTTTTTAGCTCAGTTCACTGACAGCCCCTTGAGGGAAGGAAGCTTCTTAACTTTATAAAAATGAGAATATTTTTATTTTCCTTCATTTTTTTCATTTTGTTTATTCTTGCATTTTAATGTTTTCCTTTCATGTTGTATATTTATTTATTCTCTTGACAAAAAAATAGATATTCTTGCCTGCCAAAAGCCAAACTGATAAAACTAGTTTAGCTAGAAATTTTCAATATAGATTTTTCTTTAAAACAAATAGGATTTTCAGGCTTTCTGTAAAGTAAGGAAATAATTCCATAATACAACAATACACTCTATAACATCAAAAAGGAATCTGTGACTTACCACGTTACCAGAAATTAAACCCAATGTGAAGGCGATAAGGAAAATGTGGTTGCTTTTGTAATGAATGCAGCTTATATGCCATTGTATGTCATAACACTGTATGACTGGTGAAGCTAAAGGAAATTATAATCATGGAGCAATGTCGCAGGAAGCCTTGAAAACAGGCAGGCCTTTTGGAGGCGGATGAAGGAAACAAGAAAATAAACTAAGCCTGTGTTTGGGGATTGTTGGTAAACAGCAGTTGTCTTACTCAAAGGGTAATATTTTATTATTTCTACATACCAAGAATACACCACCTTTACTTGAAGCAGTGTTGGGACCCTTAGCTGTCTTGCATGACAACTTGCAAAACTGCGAGATTGAGTTCTTTATGCTGTTGATATACTATGTGACTGTTACTCAAATGATAAAATTGAGAGTCAGAAATTAGTTTCTGGTTCAGACTATTTATTTATCTTACAAGTGT
The DNA here is from genome assembly GCA_008921705.1 of Burhinus oedicnemus. Lineage (NCBI taxonomy): Eukaryota > Metazoa > Chordata > Aves > Charadriiformes > Burhinidae > Burhinus > Burhinus oedicnemus. Next base: position 547,399 of record VFFE01007546.1, on the reverse strand, counting down.
TAAACCAACATATACCTGTCAAATCTTCCAGAATATTTCAGGTTTAGATATTTAAAAAAATCATAACTGCACTGAAGTGCTGAAAAGCTGTTTTATTTTCCTACAAATAGATGGAAAATGCCAAAGTTCTGAAATTTAAAGTGCTTATTTATATGCAGTGTTTTAGTATACATTCCATTAATTTAATGGAATATTTTCTATGTACAAGTGATAGCTGAGGTGACTGACATTACCTAGACTCTTAGGGAATGTTAAATCATGAGAATAAATTAATTTAGGAGTGAGTGACTGAAGCAGTTAGACACTGTTAGACATTCCAGTAGAGATTATGTGCATAGCAAGTAGTTCAGTTAACATCTAAGCTCTGACATATCAGAACTTCTGCACCGGTATCAGTTTGAAATATGAAGTTATCAAGCATGGTGGAGAAAAGACAGAAATAATGAGTTGTTTTTCTTTAAGGAAAATGAGAAGGTGTGAGAGCACTAGTACCACATTACCTATTTAAGCAGAAGTCAGAGGGGAAGTTAAACATCAGCTGAAAAAGAAGAGCATTTTTCTATCTGCAGGTTTGATAACTTATACTAAAGGTGTTTGGAAGAATTGACCGCAAAGCTCTGAGTCAGTGACAAAGTTCAATAAACCTGATACTAATGATGCATTTAAGAGAGCTAGAAAATGCAATGGGTTTTTGTTTGCTTTAAATGTAAGTACAGGCTGATAGAGAACACTGCAATGTGGTTAGCTCATCATCAGAGCTTGAAGACACCACAGGAGATGCAGTCAGTAAGACATCAGAGGATGAACGTTTACTTGAGTCAGTCAGTATAATTTTATGAAGAACGGGACCTGTCACAAAAACATCAGTGATACCGTGTCATGCAGAGATGACAAGTCTGCCTGCCGACTCTATTTCTGAATTTCTGTAAGGCACTTGATTCAGTATCACCTGTGTTTGGATTTTAAACAGTCCCATGCTGCACGGGTTTGATGTCCTTATTAGGACTACTAATTTAACAGGCATTCTTAAAAATACTATGGGTATTTTCTACATTTCTTAAATTCATTATTCAAACTTCAGCTAGTTTGCCTTTAATAAGTTTCATATTGAGGCCCCTGGGGCAGAGAAACTGAAGTTTCAAAAACTTTGAGCCTTTCTGCATTTAATCAACATTTTTGAAAGCCTGAAGCTGCTGGATTATATTTGATATCAATTTGTAATTAAAAATTAAAGGAAAAAAATGTGAATATTTTTACTTAAAGGCACAACGTTTCAATATTATGTTAGATAATATTGATATTATCTAACTGATTCTAGCTATTAGAGATTTTATGGAAATCAATTCTTAATTTCAGTTTAAAATTATTTGCATTCTGATCGACATTTCCTATTAGGTATGATGTAAAACAGATCTCTTAAGTGAAGATTTATTCAAGACTTTATTCTTTTGGCCAAAATACCTATTATATTGACTTACCTTTCATTGCAAACTGCAAGAATTGACATTTAGATGTGCTTTGTCAAATGGACACTCTTAACATCCTGTGATGATTCACATTCTGTGAATGGAGGAAAAGCAGTACCGAGAACATCTTTCAGTTATTTAGAAGCAAAAACAAGGGGCCAGTAAGCAACATCGAGTGCTTGAGTCCTGGTGTTCTCCCACACACTGAACCATTGCTTGGGTACTGGGATGATGAACTGTTCACAAAAACTTTACAAGTTTCCTGGTATAAGACTGAAAGTGAGGTAACAAAATGGAAACACAGTTTATATGACTTATTAGCAGGTTGATACACATTCATTTTGCAGGATGCTGCTCTAAATTTTTCTGAAAATCAGTAAAAATGTAGATTAGTGTAGAAAAATAATTTTTCTGAGCGTTTCCTGCTGAATGCTAGCATGTTGCATTCCTTTTTCCCATGCATCAAACATCTTAGAATATTTTTATTAAACAGCCATGCTATACATGTTGAGGTACTGCATAATAAACCATTAGTATAGAGTCTTGTTTATAGTACACCAGCTGGCAGTATTTATGTAAGTCTGTCTGATCTGTGTTGATTCGTAAGACAGTGACTTTACTCTGTCATGCGGCATAGTCTTCAAGGTGTTACTATCATAGGAGAAAGGAAAAAAATAGATTTCAGCATAGTGTCATGCTTCAGTAATTTGTCTGTTATTAAAATGTTTTGGTGTTCTAAATAGCCTTTATATTGAAAAGTTTTAAGAGTTAATTCAGAAACTCCCTCTGGACCAGCATAGATGCTTAAAACGTCATGGTCCTGAAGAGGAACACTAGGAAGATACTGGCAAAGACACCAACTGTTATTAAAACTGAGCAAGAACACTGCACCAACATTTCTGTTATAAGAAACCACTGTGTTTATCCTTTGCTCATTTAAAAAAAAAAGTTTCAACTGCGCTATCTAATGTGCTTCAGAGATGTCTTGAATCTGAAATGTCATCTCTGACAGTCAAACTTCAGAGAGGAAAGATTTATTAAAATCATTTGGGTGAATCACTAAGTAAAATCTCTGATTATGCCCATGGCAATGCAAGCACAGTTATTTACCTCCTCGTACATTCTTTCATTATTTATTTTTAATGTTTAGCAAACTTACCTGAAATAATTTTGAAAAAATAGCAGATGAGTTGGGAAATGTCATCGTGCTACCCTGAAGCCTGAGCCTTACAAACTGGAGCCTCTTGAGTGAGTTTGTGCACCGAAAGAGGCAGGAAACTCTCCTAAGCTGACCCAGCGCTGACCCAGCACTGCCCCAGCTGCTCTGAGGGTGGCTTGTCCCAGCCCGCTGCCTACCTCTGTCACGCTTTTTTAAAATGCTTGAGTCAGTCAGAGAGTGAAAGAAGTGACTCATGAACCTCACCTTAAGCACAGCCCCTTGGAGAGGTTAGGGCATCCTGGTGTCATCCACAGCCCCTGAGGCTGAGACAAGCATCTTTTGGCTTCTGTTCCCCAAACAGTCATGTTCTTAGGCTTGCAGAGATTTCTCATGAGATGATGCTAGAAGCTATACAGTTAGTAGACTCAGAAGCTGTATGAGCATGCATATATTTGCCTATTTTGAAAGTATGATGTAATAACAATTTAATTCTTGATTGCAATTCCATTTTGGAACATGAAATATTGAATATTAAATCCAGAAATCCTTTGGAATATGTAGATGCTTTGTATGATTTGCAAAACTTCTAGTTTGTAAGGATTTTTTTTAGGCTGCAATTAACACACAATACAAAAAAGCAATATATGTATCAATGACAAAAAAAAAAAGCTGTTAAAATGAGTGCCTTGAAAATAATTCTAGGCAGAGTTAGCAGTGAATGTTCTCCTGGAATTCAATACTAATCATTAAGTTAGGAAAAATTAGATGTCTACGACATGCGTCTAGGTATAACCTATTTGTACCACCTGTTTGGTAGGAGAGGCTAGCACAATGCAGTTCTCTTGGAGTATAATAGATATTTACAAGCCTGAGTTTTTTTCCATTGGAAAACAAGCGTGGGAAGGATGCTCTGTCTCAACAGGTCTACTGCTTATTTGTATTCAGGACCTCCGCTGCTCACTTGACCAAAAACCATCTATATTTTGCCTATGATTCCTACACTCGAAAGGGAGTGAAATGAATTCCAGTTCACCTTAAGCATCACCGGAATAACTCTCCAAATAATACCCGTTATTTCTGAGTAAAGAACAATGGGATTGTATACATAGAACTTGTGCTCCATCCATTGCAAATTTCACTACTGTCACAAGCCCCTCCGCCTCTTTCCTAGGGTAACTGATTTACTACGGCTTTGCCATAAAAATTTATAGCATCTTATTTCTTCCACTTCTGACATTATTGGCAGAGAAAATTCACCTGCTCCAAAACTGTGGATTCATCCTTTGCACCTGCATTTAAAGAATTTAATGCCTGCAAGCTGGAAAGCCAATATTAGCTTGGTTACTGTGGTAACAGACTCATTTTCAGCAGCTTGTAATGAATGCTGCTGGAAGCAGGGCTGCTATTCTTGAATTTTATTTATGTAAATGTGTTTTAAACACCTTTCTCCCATACCACATCTTCTGCTAATAATCTCCAAGTACGAAGGTACTGGTATTTGAGGCTTTCTCATAAACTTTGGATTTCAGTGGAACTGTTCATTTGGGTGAAGTTGAGGTAAATTCAGATGCTTTTGGAGAACTCTGGCCTGTCACCCCAATTAATACTGTACTGAAAGCCTATCCTCAGAACCAGCTGCTTCACTGAAACTCTGGTCTGTGTCTCCGTTTTACAAAAGCTCGTAGATTAAAAGACCTTATGGCCTCTTGGTTTTTACCCACATTTTTGAGAGAAAGAAGGAGCCTGCTCTCCGATGCCTTTGAAACTGGGTATATATCTCAGTTTAATAATTATGTTGTTGGAGACAGGAACATTGTTCCCCAGATTTCTTGTAAAGTAGTAAGAGCTCTTTAAATCACATCACAAAAACATTAAAAGGATTGCTCATCATTTATAAAGCTGCCAGTACCTTTATGAGATGCTTTTGTTTTCCCCCTCAGTTCTTGGCTGTCTTTGGAATTAAGTTTTCACAAATATATTATTTATGTACATTTTATATGTAGTATACCAAGGCTTGCTGGCCTGTTCTTCCTTGCCCTGCCTCTTGCCCTGGCTGCTTTTGTTGCGTTAAGGGGAGACAGTCTTACTACTTCCCTCTCCCCACTGCATGAGATCATTAGATTTTCTATTAAGTTTATTCATGCCAAAACCTAGAGACAAAATTCTCTAGGCATAATCGCTTTGAAACAAGAACCAAATATGTTAGTAATCAGAAATAAAAATTGTACAAAGCTTAAAACACTGGTGAAAAAAAGAATTCTAATATTTGCTGACCACTAGGTCTTTCCTACAGAGACTAACTTATTTTCACTACTGAACAGCTGAATAAGGCAAATAAAATCAGCATAATTATCAGAGCCATAGTTACTTTCCAATATAGGAGCAATACTTGAGGGGATTTATACAAACATTATAGAAAGTTAGTGATGAGAAAACGATTAAGGAATGAAATAGAGATGTCTGCATTAAATTAGTTCATTGCTCAGAAGTACTTTAGAGGTTGTTCCCTAACCTGAGACCAATAGCTTCCCAATGAACTCGCAATGACACAAGCCTGTGCCTCTGAGGAGGGAAGATGAAGCTAATAAGACAGTTCACCACAATTACTCAATCTTTAAATAACAAACCTACCAGCAGTGCTACTAGCACCACTGTTTTTACCCTGTCTGCTCTGAAAGGTTCTTGCTGTAACTTAGAATGATCTCCCGTTCATTTCACAGAATCACAGAATCACCAGGGTTGGAAGGGACCTCTGGAGATCATGTAGTCCAACCCTTCTGCCAGAGCAGGCTCACCTACAGCAGTTTACACAGGATGGCATGCAGGCAGGTTTTGAATGTCTCCAGAGTCGAAGACTCCACCACCTCTCTGGGCAGCCTGTTCCAGTGCTCTGCCACCCTCAAAGTCAAGAAGTTCCTCCTCCTGTTTAGATGGAACTTCCTATGGTCAAGTTTGTGCCCATTACCTCTTGTCCTATCACTGGGCACCACTACAAAAAGACTGGTCCCATCCTCCCGGCACCCTCCCTTTAAGTGTTTGTAAGCATTGATGAGATCCCCTCTGAGTCTTCTCTTCTCCAGACTAAAAAGACCCAAGTCCCTCAGCCTTTCCTCATAAGAAAGATGTTCCAGTCCCCTAATCATCTTTGTAGCCCTCTGCTGTACCCTCTCCAGCAGTTCCCTGTCCTTCTTGAACCGGGGAGCCCAGAACTGGACACAGGACTCCAGGTGTGGCCTCACCAGGGCAGAATAGAGGGGGAGGACAACCTCCCGCGACCTGCTTGCCACACACCTCCTGATGCACCCCAGGAGACCATCGGCCTTCTTGGCCACAAGGGCCCATTGCTGGCTCATGGTCATCCTGTTGTCCACCAGGACTCCCAGGTCCCTTTCCACTGAGCTGCTTTCCAGCAGGTCAGCCCCTAACCTGTACCAGTGCATGGGGTTATTCCTCCCCAAGTGAGGACCTTACACTTTCCCTTGTTGAACTTCATGAGGTTTCTCTCTGCCCAACTCTCCAGCCTGTCCAGGTCACGCTGAATGGCAGCACAGCCTTCCGGTGTGTCAGCCACCCCTCCCAGTTTTGTGTCATCAGCAAACTTGCTGATGGTACATTGTATCCCTTCATGCAGGTCATTGATGAATATGTTGAACAGGACTGGACCCAGTACTGACCCCTGGGGAACACCACTTGTCACAGACCTCCAACGACACCCTGTGCCACTAATCAGAACCCTCTGAGCTCTATCTGCCAGCCTGTTTTCAATCCACCCCACTGTCCATTCATCCAACCCACACTTCCTAAGCTTGCCTATGAGGATGCTGTGGGAGACAGTGTCCAAAGCCTTGCTGAAGTCAAGGTAGACAATATCCACTGCCCTCCCCTCATCTCTTTGTCCAGTCACGTCATCATAGAAGGCTATTAGATTAGTCAGACATGACACCACCTTGGTGAATCCATGTTGACTACTTCTGATAACCTTCTTTTCCTCCAGATGCTTGGAGATGATGCCCAGAACAAGCTGTTCTATTTAAATATTTGTTCCTAGTATTAGGATGTTGTCTCCCCCGACTGCACCTGAAAACAAGCTATGAGAACAATATAAAAAAGATATATATGAATTTGAGCATGGTGGTCTCCAGGGTCATCCCCAGCTCACCTTCTTTCACAGTGCTGTACTTCTTCCAGAGTTTGTATGTACAGTAGGTGGAATGGACTGAAGCATCCATGGCTGTATCCCAGTGTTTAAACCGCGCTTATTGTCACAGTATGATACTAACTAAATTCAGGTTTTCTATTCAGAACAGGGATGCTTTTGTCTCACTCTCTTGCTTCTCTCCTGGAAATGTCTCAATGCATCTTTTAACCTTTTTCCCTCTTCCTACTCCACTCAAGAGTTAATAATGTGTTAATTTTACCAGACACATGCAGATGATTTAAAGAAAATCGAGTAGCTTTTTTTTATTCTGCAATCATTGCCTATTTTTTAAAGTGCTGCTAGATATTTGTTAGAAATGAGGATCAGATCTTATTCTGTAATAGTATCTCATTATCTGTCCTCTGAAATTCCCATTTTAAATTTTCTATCTGAAAGGCAAAGATACTTACCAAATAAGGGGTTTTTTTTGTTTTGTTCTGTTTTGTTTTGTTTTTTAGCTGGGAGGACTTTTAACTAATTCTAGAGCAGCAAATTGCCAAAAATTCCTCAGCTACTTTAGGCTGGGCTATAGGATGTGCAGATTGTGGATGCTGAGCTGCTGTGACGTTCAGCCTTCTTCCAGAAGGTGATGCTTGCTGGGGACAGGCACACAAGTTCAGTAATTTGGCACGGCTGGCACTGCAGCACACAGGGTTCGATGAAGGGAGAATGACCTGTGGTAGCTCCTGTGTCCCTACAGTAGCCGGTTTGCTCATAGCCATGCTCTGCAAAATACCATTGTCTGCTGGCTCAAACAACTTTTAAAATAAATAGGATAGTGTCTGGCAATCCGTTTCTTTATTTAAGGCAGAGGAATGATGGGTATCGGCCTTAGAGTGCCAGCAAAGCTCTGTTATAAATCACTGGTGAGAGGAGAGGACTAACAGGTGTTTGGAGTACACATGGAGACCAGCAGAAGAAAATGCATCGGCAGTACCTTCTCTTGGAGGGATCAGTGAAAAGACACAGGGTGAGCAGATGTCTCTGGCTCCTGCAGGCTTTTGGTACTTTCTCTGATTGGACTGTTCAGGGCTAAATCTGCTCACAGACCTGGGCACAAAGCAGCCTTCACCACAGCGAGCCTCTGCTCATGCTTCTTCACTGGCCAAGGGGGGCAAAGCCCTACCTGACAGGAGAGGCCAGGAACCTCCAGCTCCTGTATTTCTGCTGTTCCCTTTCCCTTTTTGTCTTGCTGACGATGCTGTTGGCCTGCGCTGCCGACACGGCTGTGTAAAGCTGTGACTGAATCACGGGAGGTGGTTTCCCACGCGGTGCCTCAAAGGGCCAGGGACAAAGAGGCTGGAGCAGGGCAGGCTCCAGGGCTGTACTGCTGCTTTTTTATTGAGGCTAGTTTGGGTTTTCATTCAAAATTTTAAATTTTAATAGGAGACGGTGCACAGTCTAATCTTGTTCTGTTGCTTCCACGGCCTTGCTGGACTGCCTTGTATTGCATATAAAAAGCCAAAAGGCTGCATTTGATGTGTGATTCCCCAGGCAAGCTATCTGAAGGCACATTGCTGCTAGTATCGGTTGAATAGATGGTGAAGTTCATGTTGTAAATTATGCTGTTCTTCTACTCAAAATAGAGATTTGTATCAGGATGTAAGGGGAATAGGGAGTTGTTTTAATATTCTGAAATATTTAAAATTTGTAACAATCTGTAAAATGTTGTGCTTCAGGGAGTATAAATATCTTGGGGAGGATAATAAAAATGTTGGTGGTAAATGTGTTTGAAAATTATGAATTTGAATACAATCTTGTGTGTAATTATTGGAGGTTAGCATGTGATTAATGTGATCTTGATGAGGAACCGGGACAGGGGCAAGAAAATGAAGATGCTTCTCCTTACCTGTGTACATTAATATTTATATATTCTTCGTAGTAGGCTATTTCTGTTTCCCTCCTGCTGCCCATAGAAAAGCACTTCAGAGAACAGCTAACAGCATTTGACTTCCTTTTATATGTTGTTTTACATAAGTTTTGCAATAAATTAACTGATTTTTCCAATACCTGTAACAGTTAGCTATTTTGACTCTACAGCTAAAGCACAGTCAAAGAATCACAGCTTCTTTTCTTTGAGAGGAGAGTGAGGAAAGAGTTTGTTTCCTTGTTAATAAATTTAAAACAGATTGTGCTTGTTTTCTCATTTCAAATCCCTGAGTCACTACTGGGAATGAAATAGTTTGATAGCACTGGTAATGCTGTGGTTTATATTGAGCAAGGGAAAAACTGGTATTTTTGCAGTGGTTTTCTGCTTTGGGTCATCCATAGCAAAAGGACATGGGGTTTGTTTTGGGGAGTTTTTTGATTTTTTTTTTTCTTGCTTGTTTTTAACTGGTATTGATAGAATCTGCACAGCGCTGAAATCCATTTCTCCCACGTCACTGCTGTGGGTGTCAGGATTACCGCAATCAGAATTGGCCTGAATAAATCTGTGTCTATTACAGTCATGTCTCCAATTGCCCTGCTGGCATCCCGTAAGTAGACATCCATGCAGACCTCTTTTTGCTTTAATATTTCTCATTGACATGATTTGTTCCTAGAGTTAAACACCCTTGCTTTAAGAAAATAGTCTTGGGTCATTGCATTCACCACTGGTCACCACTCCTACCAAAAAGAAGAAGCACCAATGCCGAATCCTGCTGAACTACCTAGCTAGGCACATTTGATGTATGGGGCACCATGGTACAAAAGCCAGCCCCAGGGTTGCACTGCAAAGCTACGAGGCACTGGGGCATGCTCACAACTTGTAGACAAAGGTCTGGGAGTAGGAGGAGTAGCCAGAAAGGTACTAATTACATATTGCAAAACCAGCGCAGTGTGAAAGCTACAATTGCTTCTGTGTAGTTGTAAGAAATTTGCATGAGTATCTGCTCCCTGCAACATCCAGGGCCCTCTGTCTCCGGTGACGTATTGGTGTCCTCTGTCACCCTGGCTGCCAAGCTTCACCTGAAACTTCCTCTCATGGACGTCAAAGTATTTCCCTGACCCGACAGAATGAATTGTGCATGCAGCAGAGTTTTCTCCTGAAATCTTACAGTGTTATAGCAGCCGGTGGTCATAAGTAATACCAGCCCGTAGCAAGTTTACAGGAACAGCTGTAATATTTAAATTCAAATAGCGCTTGATGTCAAGTTCTTAAGGGAATGAAGAAAAGTTGCCAGCTTTCAATATTACCAATTTCTTGTATTTCTCTCTTCTCCTGATGAAGAATTCCATCACAGTGACACAGAACAGTCATGCTGTTTATTTAAAAAGCTGAGAGTGCATATTTGTTAGCAGTGAGGATAAATGTTTAAGTGTCAGCAGTAAGGCCTCCACTGCAAACTGATGGTTGAAAAAAGAGAAATAGTATTCGTTTATGAGTCAGGCTTTTTCCGTCCCAATTCTAGGCTTTCTGGTGATAATGCAGTATGTACTTATGAGGTCGTAATAACCCCCTACTTAATGGCAGGGTATACTTGAAGAAAAAGATAATTTAATATTAATGCATTTCCTAATGAGCTGTATGCCATAGGGAAATTGAGCCTAGAAATGTGATCAATTGATAAGAGACTGTTGTATTTTCTCTACCAAGTGAGAAAAATGAAATATGTACGTAAAAGACCCAAAAAAGGGACTGGTTTAAAAATAGGGTGATTTTGTTAGAAGGCATTTGCTTCCTCCCTCTGCTGTTTATTTTATTTTAGGACATGTTCCACAGTTTGCACCCTCACCTTCTGGAACTTGTATATCTTTTTAAACCAAATTGTTGCAGGGCATATTTAGTGCTTTGAGTATTAATACCAAGCTATGTTAATCATCTCAATTTCTACTAGTATGCAGTAAGTGGTTTAAAAGTATACTAACTCAAATCAAATCTTCTTGTTTAAGAATGCCATATTTCAAGCACCTTACTGTACAGTATTTTGATCAGTTTTTGTCATCTTAGTGTGGTTTTGTTGGGGTTTTTTTGTTCATTGTGCTGTTTTCTAAGAGAAGAGAAACATCTGCAGCTGACCGTTCGGGGAGAGCTTGCAAAGCTCTCCCTATGCAGACCTTCCTCCAAAGCTCATTTCAGGCTGTTTGGATCCTTCCAGGATTTGCGGCTGGTTTTGGGTCAGTGTGCTCACCAATCATATGTATGTATGTGCATCTCATGTTTCAGTAGTGATACTTGTATGCTTTGTCACAACTTTATTTGTATTTGATTATTTCTACCGAGCTGACTTTGTCTGTATTGCTAAAAGCAACACTGACTTCTGCTGTTCTAAAGCAAATACCTCTTGTGAACAGGTTCGCGATGGACCTTAAAAATATATTGGCATATGATCAGCTGAAGGACAATCATTGGTGGCACGCTGGGGGAGCATGACTGTTCTTCATGCCTGCTCTGCCTGCGTCCTGGTCCAGATTCTGCTGAGAGGAGGAGGGAGAGGCAGGCTGACGTCCTCTCTGCCTCTTCGTTGTCCCACATGGCACCCAGGCTCATGCCTTACGGCACAGGGATGGCTTCTGCTCACGCCAGAGCTGTGCTCGCTTTTCTTCTTAGATGGCATGTTGGGCGTTTGCTTCTTTCAGACTGATTATGGTTATCTAAAGGCAGGTATGCAGGCAGTTATATGTAACAGTGTTAAAATTACTCTACTTGTTCAAACCAAAGGTCCGCCTAGCTCTGTTTGCCATCACTCAATAATAGATATTTGGGGAACAATAAGAACAGGGTGGGCACGTAGGGTTACTTTTTCCAGGAAGTCATTTTCCAGTGACAGGCAGTTTAGGGGCTTCCAGAGTCAGAGGCAGTATATTTTGGTTTAATTTGACTCAGGATTTTTGCCTGAAATCTGTTCAAATCAGTTTTGCAGCCTGTTTATGCTTTGATTCATCTATAATATCCAGTGTCAAAGAGCTTGATCACTGACTTTCATTTCTTTCATACCTGCCCTTTCCCAACTTCATTCGCTGTCATAGTTCTCGTACGTTTGCTCTCTTTTTACCTTCTCCATGATACTTCTGAGTTTACAGAAAACTCTTACGTTCCCCACCCACAGCAGTATTGTTGTCAAGGCTGAAGAATCCTAGTTTATGTAATATTTCAAAGTAAAACTTAATTAAAATCCTGACAATTTTTCAAAATTCTTCAACAGAATTTAATCTGAACTTTCCCCCCAAATCCAAAATGCGTTATGGGAATGGAAGCAACCAATGGCTGAGTTTAGGGATTTTTTTTTCCTTTTCTGTATCAACTGTTTGCTGGATCTGAATAATGCTTTTCTTCGTTTTCTTTAAAAGGGAAAACACAAACACCACCCCATTCCCCCCCCCAAAAAAGGACAACTAGCTATCTGTTCTAAACAGATCTTCTTAAATTTCATTTTCCTGCATACGGCCTAGATTTTTGGCTGCATCATTAGGAAACAATAGAGGATTAGTTTTCCTTTTATGAGTGGACATGTATGTATGAGTGTGCATGTGTAATAAAAATATTTTTTCAGCAGTTGCTATGGAAAACAGTGTTGTGTGGTGAATCATGCTTTGACTTTTGTTGAGTATTGTCATTCTGCTCATTGTACAGTAATTTTAATTACAAATATTTGTTTCAAATTAAAATGTTAAGAAGTGGGACGTATGCTTAAGTGGAGTCTGAATACATTTTAAAGGTGATGCTTTTTTGTAGTTTTTTGCATGATGTGTGGCATTTTTAGTGTCACTCTATAAAAGAAAATATATAAAATTCTTTGTAGTACAAGTGGTATGTAGGAAGAGTTGGGAGGAGTAGTTTCCCTGTCCATGGGACATGTCTCAATTTAAATGCATTCTGTTCTGCAGCAGGACTGAATGTTTGGAGATGAGCTGATGGGCATGTGCATCTGTCACAGAATAGCTAATCATCCAGTTAAGACATGACTGCAATTTTTTACCATTTTACTATATTTAGTCATTGGACCAAAAAGAGGCTGATAATCAACATTCACTGGGGTATGGACACCAAGGTTAAAATTTACCTCCTGTTAAGTTTTGCAGCAAGTAGATCTTTAAACAGGTTCTCCATATTCCAAGTGTTTTCTTTGCTGGGGATGATACTTAAATATTACTCCTCTAGACTTTTTTTTCTTCCTTTTTTCTTTCCTCTTCCCACCTCAAAAAAAAAAAAAATCCATTCTTGTGAAAAGTGACAAATGTGTTCCAGCCAAATGTTTGGATTTGGCACATCATTATTTTGACGTCTTCTCACATCTGCTCCCTCTCTTTTTTCTTTTTTTTTTTCCAAACAGAAGACAGTATCACCCTGCACTGCATGGAAGAATTGCTGATGAGCTGCTCCTGTATCTTAACTGAAATATGCAAGAAGTGGGAGAAAGCTCCTAATTTCAATTAACATTTCTGAGCAGAAGTCAAAATAGTTTAAATAAAAATAATAATGAGGAAGGGACAGTTGTCATAGGAGACTAGTATTTTGCAAGTCAGTTTATGGTAAATAAACATTTAAGGCTTCATCAATTATTTTTTTCATTCCCCATCAACTCCCTCTAATGATCTTAACATCAAATCTGATTATGTAAGCTTTATAAAAAGGACAAAAAAAACAAACCCAGAATTTGACATAGTCATCTTCACACGTATTCCTTCTCCTATACATAATTTTTCTTTATTAAAGTTGCTTCTTGAAAACCTTGACATTTGTAGTTGGAATAAGAGATCAGAACCGTTCAAAGAAGGTCATATTCATTTTGGCCTGTTAATTCTTTTTTACTCATGCATGGTATACCAAATACGGTGAGTAATTGGTGGATATCCAAATAGGGAATTCAAGTTGTCCTAATACTTGTGACAGAAAAGCTATGGTAGTGAAAATGAACATGCACGTGAATAAAACAGCAAATCCCTGGCAGTATTAAATGTGATTCGGCATCTGAATTGCAGAAAGCCTGTGACTTAATTTCATCTAGAGGATAAACTAAATCCCAGTCTTGAAAGACGTTAGTCTTTGTCTTACCCCTCCCTTAAGGTAATAACTGTTCTTCATCGTCAGAAAAACAAGAGAACATCACATTAGTGTTCATTTTAATCTTGATTTTCTCTTCACATTTTAGCCTTTTTACATTTTTTTCAGTGTCCTGTTCCATTTTTTAACCATGTGAAGCAAAGAGATAACAACAAAGAAATGTTGCCTCCATTATTTACCATGATTAGTTACCAGCTGTCTTTGGGATCTGAACATACTTGTCTTCACCTGCATTGTCGATATAAAGCTGCGGGCTTCCTGTCTGCCCTCGACACTGAACCTATCAAGTCTTTCCTTTATGAGTCCTAAAAATGATACAAATTATATAATGAATGGCAAATAAACAGAGACTGGAACTCTGAGCCTTGTGCCTTCTGACTTCCTGTCCTTCATTTGTTCTTCGCGTTACTCTTGTTTCAGGTAGCTCTCCTGTATCTGATTTGTTTTTCCCTTGTTAGCAGGAGGAAAAACTTTTGTGAGAGTTAGCGATGTTTGGTTTCAAGTCTTCAAATATGGTGTGTCTCAGTGGTCTAGTAGCAACTGGATTTCTTGTTCTAGTATTTCACATTATTATTCTCATTACTTGTTTCAGCACAAGCTGAAGTAAAAATTAATTTAAATAAAATGAAAAGAACGAAGCATTATAGAAATAGGTAACTGTGATGCACAAAATATACCTTGAAAACTCATGAAGTTAAACAGGTACAATTAATTGCATCCATGTTAATCCAATGATGCATTAGCTAGATTAACAGAACTTGCATTAATCAAATTATATATAGGAAGAAAACAGAAGATTGTACAAAGTAAATTCCATTTTGCTTTTGTATGTTCAAGATCTTTCTGTTTTCTTATATATTTTTAAAGGCCTTTGTTTTGTGTGGACTGCCTAGCCAATAGTTTTGTTTTATATTTCTAAATGATTTAGCAGTAAGTGTTATATATTACTTAATAACCTGAAAATAGCTGATCTTACAGTTTACTGATTTTTATGAGTATATGGTAGAGTCCTTGTTTTTAATCTCCAAATTAAATTTCTTCAACTGTAAGTAAATAAAAAGGAGTGCTGGTGAGTTTTATTTCTTTTTTAACAGCCCTGGTATGTATTGATCAGAATTGTTTCAGTTTTATGGTAGTATCAATAATACGTCTTGTGTGCCAGGTTATTGAATCTTTCGCAGAGCTGTCTTGTGTGTCATAACATTTTGTAGATGTAATTGGAGAGGTGCAACCATTCACTGCCTTAGGGTATTTGGGGTTTTTTTCTACTAGTGCATTTAGAAAAAACAGAATAGCTTGTTGAGCAATTCCTTTAGTTTTATGCATGTTTTTTATTGAACATTATCAAGAAGATTTTCAATTTTTGTTATTAGCGATAAAACTAAACAGCACGGTTAGAGCAAATTCAGATGAGTGGGCCAAAGTGTGGGAAATAGCAAAAAGATGGTGAAGCAACACAGAGGAGGCGGAGTGTGGGTGCTTTGTTTCATTGTTTTGTTGGGTAGCTTCCCCCAACACACACCTCAGCTGAATCATAGCAGTTTAGTGGCGATGATGCTTTGAAGAAAGCTGTAAGCATGGTCAATGGACTATGATCTTAATTTTATCACTCATGTTACTTTAGGAATTCTTTAGGGGAAAAAATTCTGAACATCTGATATTGCAAATAATTGTTCTTATGAGAAAAAAGCTGATTAAAAAGTTTGCAATTTTCAAAGGTACATTCATAAACTAGTTGAAAATGCATTTTTTTGGTTAAGTAACCTCTGAATGCTTCTATATTATGTAGATACCATTTGACACGTAAAACAAAGATATAAGTTAGGGTTACAAATCTGCTCTGCTTTTGCTCTAACAGAGCATCTGGAAGTTGGTTGGTTTGTTTCCTTGGACAAATACTTGTCTTCAGTAGATAGTGTTCTTTGTTTTGTCCATTACATCTCAAAGGATTAAAACCAATGTTCTTTTGCCAGAAATCTGATTCTTGTATTGGTGCAAACATGTGGGTTCACCTATATCAATAAAAAAAAAATAAAAATCATTACAGTCTACTCTCCTCAAACGTTTCTAATAATACTGCAGATAAGTAATTACTGGTTTCTAAAGTACCTATGACAGATTTTTCAGGGTCCACCCAGAAGTTATAGATACATACTGCTAAACCTCGACAAGCCTCTGTCTGTTGAACTTGTCCAAAGACAAGGGATTTAATCAGGATGTCTCTCCTTCATAGTACATTTTCTTGTTAAGGCTGCAAATTGTGTGCTGGGCCCGTTCAAACTTATGAAAAGATTTTAGAGGTTTGAAAAAAATTATGGATGAAAATAATTTTTACTCGTTGTTGTGCTTTTTCCTCTCACTTTGCCAAAAAGCAGTTGGGGCACAATATAAGAAAAGTTACGAGTTAGAGTCATTTTTGGTGCAAGTAGCCATACACACTGTCAAGTGCATGGGCTTCCAGAACAGCATGAGGTTTTCAGCAGTAAAAAGGGCATTATATTCTATATGCCTTAAGTACATAAAGGCTTTCTTTTACATGAACACTCAGATCAGCCAGGAAAATACTTTTTTTTTTTTAACTGCAAAATACTCATTTGTAAGTATCACCTATAAGGTTATTTTTTAAGTGACAAAAACTACGAAACTTTTGAAAACAGGAGAAATCTGGTTTTGAGGACCCGTCCCATTATGGTATTTATATACATTTAAATTTATAGAGAATAGAAAAATATGTGTAGATATTTATAAAACATAAAAATAATGTGATTTTACCACTAGTAAAAAAAAAAAAAAAATGGTTTTT